>PVJD01018671.1:0-13743 GCA_004026545.1 Mormoops blainvillei | reverse complement strand
CCGGGCTCGTCTCCACCTGCCCACTACTATGTGTCACCGCGTCTCAAACGAGCAGTGCGGTTTTTTGTATCCACCTTTTCCTAAATCAAGAAAAGCCACTTCCCTGCTTTGCCATGTCACGCCTCCCTGTGGCCTTCGACCGCACCAGCAAAGGCAACGAGTTACAGATCAGGGTACGTACACGCTGTGGTCAGGCAGGCGTCTCCCAGTTCTTTCGCCAGCATTCCAGCCTTTGGGAACTCAGGCGAGCAACCAAAACTGGCTGCACCACTTAATCTAACCCGTCTTGTACAGCTGCGTGGCAAAGGCGCCCTGCCCTGCCTCCAGCCCCATCCCGTTACTAATCCCAGTCAAGCCTCCATCACCTGAACTGGCAGCTAGCTGTTCACCCCCAGAAACGTTTCCTCCCCGACCCCATTGGAATCCAGTGGGCTCCCTCCAGACAGCCCAGCCGCCCTCTAGGACTCAGGGTAGATAACCTGGGCAGGACGTCACAGGGCCACCGAAAACTGCACTGTGATGAGGAAAGTTTATTCAATTGATTATGTTGTCATTTCTACTTCCATTTATGGCTTCGGCTGGTATGTAAGGCAATCATTGTAGAAGTAATCTTCGAATTACAATTTTTTCAACGTGTGATATTCGCTTTAAACCGTACGGGGGAGGGGAGTATAACTCGGCCCTCACACGCATTTAATTTCCTTGAACCATATCCACGTGGATTCGTTCCTCTGCAATGGCGGCTCTGCCTCCGCTGAAAGCGGCTCGTACGTTTGCAGGGGCTTTTCTGTGTGCGCGCAAAATCTTTCTAGTTTGACGTAGCCTCACGTGTTTATTTTTTCTGTGGTTGCCGTTCCTTTTGGTGTCAAAGCACACAGAGTGTGTGGGTTATCAAACCACAACTGCCACCGTTGGTTTGGAAAACCATAAAAGGTATTTATTAAAGATTTAGCCTCAATCATATTGTGTACAACTGCAATGAGACCACCCAGAATGAAACTAAGGGTCTTCTTCAACACGCACTTGCACGTCTCTTTGCAACACCACACGGACAGCCAGTGGTTCTCCAGGGACTGCGTGATCCTCTCTGGGAGATACGTGCTTATCGTATCCGCGACAGAGGGAGCCAGGGCCTCCCCCAGCAATGCCACGGCGCTGTGTTTTATAGAGCCCGCGGTTGACTGCTGGGAGAAGGCAGGGGCAGTGCCAGTGTGGGCTCCCCTCGGGGCAAGGGCTGCAGGCCTAGAGGTCCGGCTTTTATGCCATGGCAATGAGTAATTTGTCACCTTGTCCCCATTACGCAGAGGAAAACGGCCGACTCTTGAGCCTGCTCCCTTCGTTGACCTGGGTTCACTGCTTATATTAGAATCAACAGTGTGCTCTAACTGTGCGACCTACGAGTCGTCCAATTTTTTCTAACAGGCTTTTCTTTTAAGAGAGAGAGAGAGATTTAACCACCTCTTCTGTTTGCCACATTATGTCCCTCCACGACCTACCTATATTCTACTGGTTTTCAAAAGCATGGTCTTCAATGGCACGGGCAAGGCAGCATGTTGCAGTTCTCTAACCCTATTCAAGTTCATCACCAACGCTTCAGCCTCTGGGAGATTGGCAAGTGACAAAGGCTGTCTGATTCTCTTAAACTAACACATCGCTCAGGGGGTCTGCAACTGATGGGGTCACGTGCCAAAGAGGACCCAGCGTGACACTTGGTACTAAACAGGTGCCAAGGTAAGATTGGTTTCCCTTTTATTTCCTTAATTTGAACCTGTGCTTTTAAATTCATTTTCACTTACATTTGACATTCGGTACTGCGTCCCTTTCCAGTGCACAACTGTAATTTACGAAGCGTCCCGCGATGACCCTGGGTCCCACCTGTCACCCTCTGTAGTTATTGCAATGCCCTTGACCGTGCTCACAATGCCGCCCTCTACACCCCGTGACTATTTTTGCTAGGCACTTGTTTCGCTTCTTAACACCTCACCTCTACTGCCATCGATGTTCCTGTCCCCAGTGGCTACTGGGTAAAACCTGCATGCCCTGCCTGGGTGTGCAGAGCACTCGCCCAGGCAACCCCAGGTCATTCAAGCATGTCACCTGCCAGCCCCCAAGGGCATCCCCTGCTCCACTCTTAGGAGTTCCTTTGCTCCGCCCACCTCCCCAACCCCACGAACCATGTCGGATTTCAGTGAGCAGGCAACGGCCAGTTTCGCGGAGCCTGAGTGCAGACGTTGGTGCAGTGGCCTTCGGGGCCTGGCAGCTGGGGTGGGGGATGCCCAGTAGGCCCCCGTGCCCAGGGCACACGTCAGAAACACCCCATCGGCAGTGGAGTGGACTGCGACCTGCCAATGTCGCCGGTGGAGCTGGAGCAGCAGCAGAAGGTGTTGCTGCAAGGTCTTCAGATGTGACTCAGGCTGGGACTGGCACCAACAGCAGCTGCCGTTTGGGCAGCAGTGCCAGTGCCTCTTGGGCCAGAGCCACGCCAGCGCTCCCACCCGCTGGGACAAGTGCTGCCCAAGGTACGTGAAGGGGCCCATTCCTGGGGGAGCTGCTGGCCGTGGCGGCCTGCATCTGCAGGCTCTGCCCTAATGTCCCTGAGGTGGGCGGGCATACCCCTCCCGGGCCCCGCCCTGCACCCTGTGCCTGGCTGGCAGCGGCAGGCCACCCTGATACTGAAAGAGCAGAACTGGCTCCTCACGCGAGAGACGATAGACAAGAGCGAACGGAGCAGGCAGCTGGAGCAGGAGAGCCCCGCCTTCATGGAGCAGATGGCTGAGGCCCTCGCCCTCAGCCTGCAGGACACCGGGCCCCTGGACCCCACTTTTACCTAGGAGCCATGAGCATGAACATAGGCCACTCAGCCGGGCACCAGCCCTGGGCAGGCGCCCCCTCGGTCCCTGCCTCTCAGGCTGAAGACCATCCTGCTGGCCTGGACATAGCCCTCCCTCTTCCCACTCTGGGCTCCCCCAAGCTCCCCCAGCCTCCCCCAGCCCCAGGTGGGGCCATCATGGGGGTTGCCCCCCGCACGCCCTTCCCTCCTGGCCTGGAGAAGGGGTGCTGACCTGGGGCAGGACTCCAATGTGCAGGCACAGACGCTCCCACCTGCCATGGCCAGTGGACAGTGGGAGACCCCTCCTGGTGTTTAGCAGATGTCATGCTGCCCTGGGCAGGCGGGCTCGCGGCAGCTCTGCATCATGTTTACAACTGGTCCTTTTCCCTTCCCATCTGGGGTCTCCAGTAAAAGGTACCGTTCACACTAGGCTGCACTTCTGATAGAAGCCAGCAGAGGGCATCACCTGGACGTTGCTCATGGCCCCTGGAGCCCCCACCGCGGTGTCTTCGACGGCGCTGGGAGTACAGGGACCTTGGGGTGGCCTGGGACGACTGAGGGCCTAGCAAGTGACTGGGTCTGAGGTCCTAAGCGCACCTTCTCTCAACCCAGGACACCAAGGCTAGGGGGCTGTCTCTCACCAGGAAGAGATGGAGGGGATGGGCACGGCTTTGAAGGGAGGTCTGCCTGTGCCTGATTCCAGGGGTCCCAGGGCATGGCTGAAGGTTTCTGGAGTGGGGATGGAAGGATGACCTGCTCGACCCTCAACACAGACTCCAGACCCTAAACCAATATAGGTTAGCCAAGGACCCAGACGAGCCCCCCAGAGCAATCTGTGACCCAGCCTCAGGACCTTGGGCCCGCCGGGTAGCCTGGCCAAGGCAGGCTCCGGTCACCGGTTGGCTTGGTTCCGGTGTGGCCCCCACCAGGGGTGAGGGCGGTGAGCCCGGGAATCCCGGACATGCCCCGAGGGGCCTGGCAGTCTGAGCACCCCCACCAGGCATGCACTCCCACCTATCACATCCTTTCCCCAGCCCAGCTGAGCCCCAGATCTGGGATGCCAGACAGCACTTTGCTCAGAAAAGGGGACCGCAGGACTCAGGAAAGGGCTGGGGGCAGTCCTCCTGGGAGGGAGGCGGAAGGGGCCGGCCCAGGGGGGCGGAGTACACTCTCGGGCACCCAGGTGGATCTCGGGCGCCCAGTGTCAGCCAAGGAGGAATCCTGGTCACCAGGTTGGGCCTGCCCACCAGGACCTTCCCAAGTCTGCCTCCGTCATGGTTCTTGGATCTGCCCCTTCCTCTCTCATTTCATGACCAGTCTCCCAAACTAGTGCAGGCCCTGAGCCCACCCGCCCCCCACTGGGGGTCCCTCTGCTCCCAGTTCTCCAAGTGCCTCCTGTGACATTTCCAGAACCAAAGGCCACTGTCTCCTGCTCCTAATCCGTCAATGACCCTGTTACTCGGCAGACCTGGGCCCACCAGGACCTCTCTGGTAGCGGACTATAGCTGTGCAGCCCACCTCCCACCTCTTGGCTTTGCACTCTCTGCTCCACCTGGAACACCCAGCCTTGCTTCACCTGGCTTGCTCCTCCCCAGCCTTCCGGGATCGGTCAAGGCAACCAGGGAACTTGGGGGCCAGGAAACAAGACACAGGTCTGCCCCAGGGTAGCTGTCCTCGGAAGAACTCCCACATGAAGTTAGTTGACTCTTTAGCTGCAGGGAAAGCGGCCTCCCTTGGCCCTGGTGTTCCATGCGGGGTGGCAAACAGTTTTCTGCGTGTCCCTAGAGGCTTCGGGTGGTCCAAGGTTGGCAGAGCAGACCACAGGCAAAGGCAAACATCTCTGGAGAATTTCCTCAGCCTTGCACAGTGATGTTTGGGGTGGGGAAATCTGGGAACCTGGATGCCCTGTAGGATCCTGAGCAACACCCCTGGCTTCTTCCCTAGATGCCAGGAACAACCAAAAAGCCAGGGATGCTGGGGGTGCAGGGGGCAGGGGTGGAGGCAAATCGCCCTGGGTGTGAGAACCGCCACTCCCAAGGAGTGCAAGTTCCGAGGAAAACGAGCATCTTCGCATTGAAAACAAATTTGCACAAACACAACGAGGAAAGACTCCACAGCGAGAGCCAGCAGAATCAACAGGCTATGCATTTCAGATGTTCGAATTATCAGAATATAAAGTAAATTTTATATGTCTTAGGAAATAAAAGATCCTTGAGAATGTGAAATATATGTGTGTGTGTGTATATATAAAGAGAGAGAGAGGGAGAGAGAGAAAAAATCACTTGGAGAACTGTGGGTTTTATGAACACAGACTGGAACACAAACATCTCCGAGCCCCCACCACCCCCTCACGTACTGTGGACTCTGTCAAATCAGCCCCGCATTCTAAAAATGGGCGTAGTAATAGTATAAATGTATAGGGTTGTTTTGAAAACTAAATATAATAATGTGTAGAAAGAGCTTAGCACAGTGTCTGGGACACCTGAGAAAATGAGTATTCAAAAAATGAGCATGAAAATATGAAATATGAAAAAAAAGCTTAATTTTTCTGTGTGCCTCAGCTCTTTTTTAAGGGAAAAAGCATATCATTCACATTTGCGGGGAGGCAAAATGCCCCTGAGTACTCAGAAACCTGCTCCCCTACTTCAGATGTGGGGAAGGGGGAGGTCTAGCGGCGGCACCTCCCACCGGCTGGCCCGGAGTCCTGGCTCCAAGCGCCAGCCTCACACCCACTCTGCTCACTCACTCGTCCGATCCGCACCCCCCTTCCCACTCACTGCCACGGCTTTCTTTTACCAGCAGGTTCCAGATTAAGGAGGACAATTTTGTAGATCTCCTGTAACCTACAATATGGTAACATCTGTCCTACTGAGACAGGATAGTAAGAAGCCAGCGAAATTCCTAGGCAAGTGGAACAGGGAAACTGAGACAGAGAGCCAAACACAGCGGCCCAGCAATTTACAGCCAGTCACAAAGTCCCCTCCCTGGAGACGACATCCGGGCCTCAGTTGTGTTTCGGCTCCAGGCCCAGAAAAGCAGCAAAGCCAGGGGGGCGAGGCCAGGACCAGGTGCAGGGACTAAAGACCGCCTGCCCTGCCACTGACCAATCAGTGGAGACCACAGCCCTGAAAGGGCTCACCTGGAGAACTGATGAATATTCTACTGAAACCCTCCCCCCACCCCCAGACCTCCCCTAAGATTCCTGCCTGGAAGAGAGAGATAAAAGCCTCAAGACAAAGGACCCAGAATGCACGCTCTCCCTCTGGGGAGCAGCCCGTGCCATTTCCTTCCCCTTCTTCTCCTCCTTCTTTCCCCACAGGCATACGACCCCTACACTCTGAGGCACGAGCAGCAGGCGGTTTGTATCGGGCTGATCCCCCAGAGCCCCCGCCTCTCGGACGTCCCCGTGAGCTCAGGCAGCCGGGCCAGGGCTCCCCTGTTGCTTCTTCTATGCTAGGCCCTTCCTTGTTCCCCTGTCCTCAGCTTTAATAAAGACACCCTCATAGTCACCTGCACCCGTGTTGTGAAATCTTCCCTGCACGAAGCCAAGAACCCACACATTGCCGCTGGCCCCAGGGAGACCCTCTCAGGGCCAGGCCCCTGTCCGCTGGCACTACTAGTGAAACCTGTGAAAACTACTATTTAGGGAAATGCTTCCCCAATTCTCAGTGTTCTGGAAAACTTCCTGAAGTACTTTTTCATATGGAGATCTTAGATTATAAGTTGTTATGGCCAAGCTTGAGACACACGGGTCTGGGGTGGAGATGTACCGCCCTCTAGTGGGAAGAGCTGCAAGGGGGCAGGCAACGGGGTGGGTGTGTCATTCTAAAGCCCAGAAGGTTACGAAGAGTGGTTCATCTGCAACATGAACCTTTGTTAATTAGGTATAGAAGACCTAATCACGAATCCCTGCATTTAAAATAAACGTCGGTTAAATGATTCTCCGGTTCCCTTACGTTGAGATTCACATGTACGCAGGGGCTCATCACACACACATAGGAGTATGTCCAGCCATTGTTAATATGACAAGAACAGTTTGTGTGACATCGACGTAACCTGGCCGCCAAGGAGAGTGGGCTGGAATGTGAATGATGACGACTTCACTGTACTAGTCAGGGGTGGTGACAGATGCCGTTGAGTGAGCATGTGTACTATGCAGCTATCGCCTTAAAAATGACTGAGTGAGTAGAGCAATGAATCTGCATGAAATTTTACATTAAGTTTGGACTTCCGGTCAAGAGGGTGGCATAGGCATATGCGCTTCACCTCCTCACACAGCTACACCAAAAACTACAGCTAGACTACAACACAAATATCACCCAGATGTGACAGAAAATCGAGCTAAATGGAAGCCCTACAACCAAGGATTTAAAGAAACCACATTCATACAGATGGGTGTGCTTTTCTGCAAAAGGCCACGCCTAGTAAGACAGGGAGTAGGTATCAGTTAGACTGGAAGGGCAGATAAAGTGCTTCCCAGACGAGGTAAAACAAAAGGAGTTTATCATCACCAAACCATTATTATTTGAAATGGTAAAGGGAATAATATAATAAAAAGAAGATCAAAACGACGAACATGAAAATGGCAATAAATTCACAACTTATCAACAACTGAATCTAAAAAGCACACTGAGCAAACAAGCAGAACAGGAACAGAATCACAGATACAGAGGTCATTTGGAGAGCTATCAGCTGGGAGAGGAAAGGGGGAGAAAAGGGGAAAAGGTGCAGGGATTAAGAAGTACAAATTGGTAGGGACAAAGTAGACGGCGAGGTTAAGAGCAGTGTAGGAAATGGAGAAGCCAAAGAACTTACAGGGATGACCCATGAACATGAACGAAGGGGAAGCGTTGCTGGAGAGAATGGGGATTCTGGGTGGACGCGGCAAAGGGAGAAACATTGGGATAACTGTAATGGCACAATTCATAAAATATATTTTTAAAAATAAAATAAAATGCAAAAGAAAAAAATTGCATTAAGCTCGAACATTTCTCCACAGAAACTATTCGGGTGTTGCCAAATGCCACAGCTACGGGCAACTGGTGATTGGCAGCTTCATCACAAAAACCCACCTGCTCAGGCATCACATCTCATGCAGTTTTGGGAGAAATATCAAATCACCCAGCCCAGATTTAGTGCCCTGCAGCTTCTAGCTTTTCCCAAAACTAAAATCACCTTTGAAAGAGATTTCAGACTGTCGATGAGATTCAGGAAAATATGGTGGGGCAGCTGATGGTGACTGGGAAAGCTTTGTGAGGTGCCAAGATGCCTACTTTGAATGGGACTGAGGCATCTTGTCCAATGTGCAATGTTTTTTGTATCTTGTATCTTCTTCAGCAAATGGCTCTATTTTTCATATTGCATGGCTGAATACCTTCCGGACTGACACCACACGCACGCGCGCACGCGCGCGCACGCACGCATGTGAACCTCATGGTCACGGGGACAGCACCAGGCAGGCATCAGGAGCAGAACAAAGAGAGTGAATGGCCCGCACGATGTCCCTGGGACAGTGGGCTCAGAGTCTGCTGTGAGGGCTGGGGTGGGGTAGGGGAGGGGCATGGCCGGCAGGGAGAGGGGAGGGTACCACATTGCTGGGCACTGCTGTTGAGGGAGGGACACTATTCCCAACAGAGAACACGTCTCTCTGCAGCCCTAGCGTCACAGAGGGGCCCCGGCCAGGCTGCCAGTGCCTCACCCCAGCACCAACCCTGCAGCGGGGAGAGGAATTGGTGGTCTGTGTCTCAAGTGGATCGGATTGCAGTTGACCAGGACACCCAAGGGAAATCTGTAATCCCAAACTCAAACGCCTGTCATCCAAAATAAGAAAACATCCATGCATTCTCCATTACATTCCCAAGGCATACGCTATCACACTTCAGACATCTAAACTGGCAGGAAATTCAGTCATTTCCTAGGTTCCTCCCCCACCAGTCACCTGCTAATCAGGACCTGGAGCCCAAGAGCCTGGTCCCACAGCTGAGCAGGGAGGCAGGGCTGGGCCTCCACACCCAAGGGCCCGGGGGCAGCAATGGCCATTGTGCTGCCGTCGGGGCCCTGGGCACCTGGGCAGTCAGAGCTGCCCGAGTGAGAGGGAAACAGAGAGTTAATGTGGGACTGAGTCGGGAACAGGACCGAGGGGCCTCAGATGGAAGCCCTGAGAGGGGGAGTTCTGGCCCGTTTGCCGGGACGAGGCAGGGCTCTCCAGGGGAGGCGCTCTGGGGCGCTGACTCGGCCGAGGCAGCGAAGCCGGCTGCGGGCCCCCGTCTGCGCATCACCTCCCAGTTGCCACCTCCAGGAATGAAGGTCTCTCCTCCCGTCCACCTGCGCTGCCCCACCTGTGCTCATTTATGGCCCAGCTCCACATGAGGGGGCTCCGGGTCCCTATTTGGCGCCGCAGGGAGGGGGAGGGGAGACTGAGTCCCCACAGACCGCCCAGCAATGGTGTCCTGAGAGGCGGGGTCAGGCAGGACCTCACACTCCCACGTCCTGGGTCCTGACCTGGACTTGACGGCAAAGCCCGGACGCCGCCTGCTCGCTCAGGCCCTGAGAGAACCTCCCTCCCTCGCCCACCCCGCGCAGACCTGCCCCTCGAGCGCCGTCGTCATTGCCAGCAACGTTTGGACTATTTCTTTAAACAATAGTCAGAGATTTTCCAGCTCTTAGAGGAAAATGTGACTCTCTAAACAAGACCAGTAACACATTTCTCCTGATACCTCAAAAAGGGAGATTCTTGAAACACCCAGGATGACCCACCTCCCACTGAGGAGGGCTGAGTCCGAACTATTTCACAGCGGCCCAGCCGAGGCCCATGCGCACAGATGCTAAGTAACGGGACCTTCGAAGCCTTAAGGTCACAACCATTGTTCCCTGGGACCACCCCTTGGGCAGGAACCTCTGGTCCCTGACACCTACCCTATGTTTCTCCCTGTCCCTGAACTATCTGCCTCTACACTGATTTGAGTTCTGGGGTTGGCTTCGGGTCACCAGTCTATGCCGCCACATCCTCCAATGTGAGGTTCTTCCCTGGGGACCCTGATGTCTGTCCCAGGGGCTTCACTCTGAGCAAATCTAAGGAGTATCGGAGGCTGGGGGCTGGGGCAGTAAAAACGCTTGCATTGATTTGTCTCAAGTGATGCCAAAGGTCCCCTTGAGTCCAAGGAGGAGTGTGAGCGCCCTCTAGTTGAAGGTTCCTGCCAGAAATGGAGCAAAAGGGGGCAGGGCTGGTGAGAGATTGGGGCTGGCTTTGGGCACATGCATGTTCAGAAGGAGTCATGTTTAGGGGTGACTCCCTGATGGCCGCCTGTGGCTCATTAGCTGGAAGACTGAGTTGTGAAAGGATGTAACCTCAAGTCAGAGTGACAGCGCTGGCTTGTACTGCCAAGTTGGGTGGCGAAAATTCCTTAGACATTGAGAAGAGAAAATACATGATAACAAGTCTATAGGTCGTGTTTAGACAGTTTACTCTAATGTTCCTACTACTTTAGCACCTTACCAATAAATTCAGTCATTTCTATCATTAGGAAGAAACATCTTATTAAGAAAAAAATTATATCATAGGTGTTTCTCTGTATTTCAGAATCACATGCTGTGGCATCACTTAAATATGAATCTCTGCCCCCAAGAGAGATGGTGTCTGGTCTCATTCCCAGCACCTGTGGGCGGACAGCACCCTGTCCCCCATCCCTGGGCCCCTCTCTGAAACACAAGACTTCTGATGCTCTCTCACTATGGGGGTAGAGGGTCTGTGTGATGTCCTCATTATTTGTTCCTTCACCTCTCAGACAGAATTTCACAGCAGCCGGCCAAGGCCATGTGCCTAGGCAGAATTTGTTGTCCAGTGCTGGATGCGATGCTTAAGTTACTGACCTCTATTTCTGTCCTTTATCCCTCCCAATATGTGACAGTCCCAAAAGGCACTCTCTGTACTTGATTTTGAGGGGAAAGCTCTAGCACTTGCCTTCCCCCACCCAGCAGCCCTTGGACGCCTTTTATTTTTATTTTCTTTTATTTTTGTTTCTGTAGTCTGTGCTTTCCAGCTCTAGGGGGAAATGTGACACCCTAGTCTGTGTATAGACAGGCACGAGCGACAGAAATGGATGGAGAGAAATTGCCTAAGTGTTCACAGAAGATGACATTGAACTTCACATATGGGCTCTGAACTCGTGAACCTTGAAAATCATAGGAGAATCCACATAAAATCCACATTCCTGAGCTAAAACATGGACCATGAGTGACTTTCACCATTTCCTAAGAGCTAAATTACAAAAAGTGAGATTAATGATGAACCAGAAAAAAATCAAGCATCACAGGTACTGATTAATTTTAAATGGTTACTTGTTTTCCTTAAGAAAAAAAAATTTCAGTGTATTATTTTCATTTTACAATGATGAAGGGAGTTCTCTTCTGTCAGTTGGCTATCTACGATGTTGAGACCTGGTAGGAACTATTCCCCAGTTTTCTCCCTTAAACCTCAAATACAAAACTAGAGGTAGCCCCTGGGTCCCCATCCAGATCGCACTGCCTCCCACTAGCAGCAGGAGGGGCTGAGGCCTGGGCCTCCTGGGCCCTAAGACAAGCATCTGCGTGCTGTCCCCGAGCCCAGCTGTCCCCACGGTTGGGCTCCGATTGGCAGGTCGGCCATTGCTGGAAAGATCTGTTGCGGTCTCTGTGGCTCAGTCCTGATCATCAGGCCAGTCCACAGACAGGCCGTGGCTCTGGAAACCAAGTCCCTATGGGAAAGCACCTACCCGTTCTCAACCCTGAGGGCGGCTCCTGGGTAAACCCAGACACCGTGAGCTCCCCACCCTGCTGCCCCCACACAGGACCCACCAGTGCCCACAGGTGGCAGTTGCAAAGAGGAGGAGGCCCTTTTCCAAGAGGCAACCCCAATGCCATCACCATGTTCTTCTCTCCAATGATGAAGAGCCCGAAGGTTAAGTGAGGCACAGACTGGTCACTTGGCACACTGAGTGCCATCGCCTGATGTCAGAGAGGCCCTGCTGAGGCCTGGCGCCAGCTAGGCAAGGAGGTGGTGGGGAAGGAGGTTGACCAGGAAATCATGGTGACAGCGGGAGGCAGAGCCAGGGTGCTGGCATCTGAGGTTAACCCCTGGTGACAGATGAGGAGGTCCTGTCCTTGTGCCCAGGCAGGGACTCTGAGCAGAAGCCTCCCTCCAGTGACGGTGTCTGGGAGGTGAGACAGAAGCCAGGCTGCATATCCACCTCTGCCTCCCTGCCCCTCACAGGTGCTCGATAAACACACATTACATGGATGAGGGATACCACACAGCAGACGCCTGTCACCTTGTGTGACACCTGGCTGTCAGATCATGTTCTCTCTGGCAGTGACCAGGGGCACTGGGGTCAGCTTGGAAGGAAGACAGCAAGAGCCCACAGCTGCCCCAGAAAGAGCCTTTTATCTCACATAAAGTCAAGAGGGAGGACAGGGTCCCCTGACAGTAAGGAATTAGATCTCCACTCCCAGAAAAGACACCCCTTGCCACCTTGTGAGTAATGTCTCCTTTACCCAGTGGGAATGGGTAGCAGCCAGTGCCCTCCCTCTTCTCAGAGAGACCTACCCTGGCACAAACTCTGGACTCCTGACTCCAGGTGCCTGAGCCCCAAGTCCCCTGAGCTGGTCACCAGCCAGGGATCAATCCCAGGAATCACATCCAGACAAGGGCTGAACCTGGTCCTCCACCTGCAACTGTGTGGAGAGCAAAGACAGCAAATGTCCCCAAGCCGTTGGCTGACTGCCCTGGGGCACACGGGAGAATCCGGAGGAGGTCAGCATTCCCAGGGAGGAACAGAAGAGAGAAGATGCTCCTGGCAGTTCCTCATCCCCCAGGAGTGAGCCTGGAGGATCCGCTCTCATGGAGGCACATAATGGTAGTGGCCATTTTGGGGAGTTGCTCCTCTATACTAAGCCTGAGATCAAGACCTTGAGGATGATTTAAAGTAACGCAGAGTCCCGTTCCCTAACAGTCGGTTTTTATTCAGGACAAACTAAGGGACAGTCAATACAGTCATTGAATCATGGTCACATAGACCGTAAGCAGTGGGTCACTGCAAGGTCACCGTACAACCACAACCCTGCTTTCTCCTCCACTACAGTGGACTCATTAGGTGTCTCTGGACACCAATACCAGCCACTGGCTCAGGTCTTTGCTTTGTAGGTGTCCAAGCCCAAGGTAGATTTTCAGGAATGGACAATGAAAACAAGGGGAGAATTAATATTTTCCCTCAAAAACTTAATTACCTTCATGAACAATCAAAGAAAGTGCTGGGAACACCCAGGTCTACCCCTAAGGTGGTCAATCTGCACCTCCCTGACCTGAACTTGAATTCACCTCTTTCCTTCCGCATGTCTTAGTATCATACCCACTGGGAACGAAGAGATGGCCTTTGTTTCCTCAGTCCTGGCTCTACCCCTGCAAACAGCTCAGTGAAGAGAGCTCGATGGCTCTTTCTTGCAATACAGAGGAGTGATGTTGAATAACAGAATAAATGAATGAGTGAGAGAATGAACGAATGAATGAATGATTCACAATTACTACAGAAACTAAAACTACATGAGGAGTCTTCAAGGTTATTGGATGCCATGTTCTCTGTCCTACAAGACGCTAATATACATGTTTCAAACCTCAGAGCAGTAGCCCTTTGATCATCCACAGAAGTGAAATCTACAAATGGTAGGCAGGGGCCCCAACTGGAAATCCACTAAGCAAAGCTTGAGTTCTAAAAATAAGGCGCCCCACCCCCTGAGCCACACGTCTCGGGGCTGATGCGTGCTGCTTCTCGGAGCGCACAGCTGCCGAATCCTAGCGGGTTTAGCGTGAGAGCGGGCCCCTTGGGACAACGATGCCGTGAGGGGCACGTGGAGAGCACCAGGGAAGAGCTCGTGACACCGCA
>PVJD01018670.1:0-13747 GCA_004026545.1 Mormoops blainvillei | reverse complement strand
TCCGCTACCCACAAGCAAATTGGGCCCTTCTGGTGCTGATTCCCGGGTGGGTGGGTTTGCATACGTTCTAGGACCTTGTGGGTCTCCCCAACGAACTCTCTTATAAGGCTGGGAGTTTCTCCCGCCACCTCAACCCCCACAGGTTTTTATAGCCAGAGTTTCTGGGGCTTTCTTTTTCCACGCTGGAACCCGGGGTTGCATGGTCTGTCTCATTCCCAGTTTTCCCTTCCAGTTTATCTGCACACCTATGTGGGTCCATCCAGGCCTCCAGCTGCTGCCTTGCCATGCGTCTGCCCCGGCTGCCCGTCACCATACGTCATTTCTTCTTTAACTCCTTGGTTGTTGGACTTCCATACAGTTCGATTTCCTGGCAGCTCTGGTTGTTTTCTGTTTTTAAATTTGTTATGACCCTTCTTTTGGTTGTGTGAGTAGGCAGAGTGTATCTACCTACGCCTCCATCTTGGCTGGAAGTCCTGTATGCTTCATTTCTGATTGGATCTTTTTTATACTATTGAGGCCCTCACTAAGTTCCTTGAGCATCCTTATAACCAGTGTTTTGAATTCTGCATCTGACAGAATGCTTATCTCCATTTTGCTTAGTTCTTTTTTTTGGAGTTTTGATCTGTTCTTTTATTTGGACCATGTTTCTTTGTCTCATTTTGGCAGCCTCCCTGTGTTTCTGTCTATGTATTAGGCAGAGCTACTGTGACTCCCTGTCTTGGTAAAGTGGCCTAATGTAATAGCTTTCCTGTAGGATCCAGTGGCACAGACTCCTCTATCACGCATGCTGGGTACTTGACCGGTGCCCTTTGTGTGAACTGATTACACTCTCTTCTTGTAATTGAGCCTTGATTATTGTTTGCAGGTTAATGGGAGAGATTTACCTAAGCCAGTCAGCCACAAGGACTGGCTGTGACCCCTGACCACCAATCTCCTCCCTCTGTGGAGGGTCTGCCGTGCAGGGGAAGGGTGGTGGTGCTCCAACATGGTCTGTAGCTGTCCACTGGGTGCTCAGGCTCTGTGTTTTCCCTAGTGGTACAGACCAAGGTCAGCACCTACTAATTATTTGCCTAGGGCCACACTGCATGAAGTACAAAGCAGTTTGCAAATGGCTGCCACTTGGGCTGGGCTTGGAGGTCCCCTGGAGAAGCCAAGCTGTGAATCTAGGCTGGCGGCTGCTACTGCCAGGCCTGGTCCCACTTAGGAAGAGGTATAGAGGCTGGGAGCTCACTGAGGCCAGCTATTGCTTGTTTGAGAGGATTTAGGAAGTTGTGAGGCATGAGCCAAGGCCAGCCATTCACATGGAAAAGACAATGTTAGCAGTTTAGGTGGTCCCGTGTATTGGGTGGGCCGGAGTCTCTGGGGATATCCAGGTGGGGCAAACAGTGTTAGCCAGGTTGATGGATTCTCAGATGTGGCACCCGCCTGCTGGCTTTGTGACTCAGTGGGAGGGTTCAGAAAAGAAACATTGGCTTCTGCCTGACTTTCTCTCTACAAGAAAGCTGTCCCCCAGCTGTCGCCTTGATGCCGGACACTTTAGTTCTTCCCCATGTGCCACTGTTGCCTTTCAGTCTACTACCCTGGTGCTGAAGGAGTGCATGTAATTAAGTCCATGCTGTTTTTTTAAGAAGAACTGCTTGGGATTGCAGAAGTTTCTTCCACCGACTCAATCCCTACTGGTTTTTGTAGCCAGAAATTGTGGGGACTTACCTTCCTGGCACTGCAACCCTGCACTTGGAGGCCTGGGACTCCTCACTGCTAAGATATCCCTCCAAATTTTCATCCACCGCATGTGAATGTGGGACCAGCCTGTTCCACACCTGTATCCCTTGTACCTGTCTGGATGGATATAGTTTCTTTAATTTTGTAGTTGTCAGACTTTTACTCAACTAGATTTCTGATGGTTCTGGGTGATGATTTTCCTGTAGTTTAGTTGTAATTTTGATGTCGTTGTGCAAGGACGCAAGCTGTGTTAACCTACACTTCCATCTTGACTAGAAGTCCTCCATTATTTCTTTGAATAAGCTTTGTGCCTCTCTTTTTCTCTTCTGTCCTTAGGATCCCTGTAATTTGTATGTTCATTTGCTTGATGGTTCCCATTTGGCCCTTAAGCTATCTTCACTTTTTTTTTTTTCTTTTTTTGCTTCTCTGATTTGTTGAATTACGCTACCTTCTTGTTGAGTTCACTGATCCTTTCTTCTACTTGATTTTGTCTGCTGTTAAATTTCTTTACTGAATTGTTCAGTTCAATTTTTGTATTCTTTACTCTGTGATTTCTGTTTGGTATTTTCTGTTGAAATTATCAATATGGTCATTATTCTCTCACCTTTGTAAGCATCTTTATAATGGTTATTTGAACTCTTTGTCAAGTAAATCACCTATCTCTTTGGGGGTTTTTTTTGTTGTTTATTTTTTGGTGTTTTTTTTCAGATGTTTCATTAAGATATGTTTCTGGAGTTCTTGGCTGTTCTTTTGTTTGGAGCACATTCCTCTGTTTCTTCGTTTTTCTTGATTCTCTGTGTTGGTTTGTATGCATTAGTTAAAATAGCTAATTTACCTAGTCTTAATGGAGTGGTCTCATTGTAAGAGATGTGTTTTATCATTCAGCCTGCCCTGAGCTTTTTGTTTTTATTAAACCTCTGTGATTGTCCAAATAGCCTTCTTTGCTATTAGTGGCTCTCAGTAGCTGAGGATGTGCCAAGATCTGTCAGTATCCCAAAGAAGAAGAACTCAGTCAGCTCCTAGATCCAGACTGCTTGGAAGCTGGGCCCTCAGGCAGCAGTTGGAAAAGTATATAGTTAGGGCTCTTCCAGAGAGAAACTTGGATGTGGGCTTTTGCCCTGCTTCCTCGTCACTGGACCTGGGCATAGAGCTGCAATGGATTGCTCCTGTGCCCATTAAGAACTGCTTCTTTATTTGTTACATTCTGTTGGAGTCACGAATGCATGAGTTGGCTGTGAGAGCCATGCTCTCCAGAGGCCTGTCCCTGGGGCAGCAGCGTCAAATCCTGGGTCACCAGACACGTGTACAAGCTTCTTCCAAGGAGATTCTGGCAATCTGACGCAGACTAAAGAGAGTCTCTTTAGTCTGAAAAGGATCACAGTCTGACCCTCAGGCAACAGCTGTTAAAGTATGAAAATAGGCTCCTTTCAGGGAATGACTGGGAATTGGGCTTTTTTTGCCTGCTTCTTCTTTGCTGAGTCCTGTGGGTATAACCATGGTACATTCTTGCAAGCCTGTTAAGAACTGTTTCTTTGTGCCCTGACTGGTGTGGCTCAGTAGATTGAGTGCCGGCCTGTGAACCAAGGGGTCACCAGTTCGATTCCCTGTTGAGGCGCATGCCTGGGCTGTGGGCCAGGTCCCCATTGTGGCGGGTGTGGGTGCGTGAAAGGCAACCACACATTGATGTTTCTCTCCATTTCTCCTTCTCTTCCCTTCTCTCTAAAAATAAATAAGTAAAATCTTAAAAACAAAAAACAACTGTTTCTTTGTTTGCTATAGTCTTATGGGTCTCATGGATGCAAGCCCTTTTGACATTCAGAGCTAGGTGTTTTGGGGCCCTCACTTAGGTGGGAGTCTTAAAAGTTGGAGCACTAGATGTGAGTTCCAAACACTTTACTCTTCGGGGAGAAACTGGGAGTCAGGTGGTCAGTCCCATTGTATGGCTTTATGATGGACATGGCATTTGCAGTTCCTTGTTCAGCAATGGATTTGGTGTGTCATGGGAGGAGCCTCCTATGTTGTCATCTTGGACCTGAACTTTTACAAATACAAACTTAATTGTAATGTGTACTTTAGAGGGTTTTATGATTGATACCTTTAAAAAGTAGGAGCATTTTTCAAAATCACTAAAATTCCTTTAAAAATCATAAATTAGGAAATGCAAGGTTGTATTAAAAAATTTTTTTTACTGGACCTGAATATGTATGTCAATTTTCTTTTTTTTTCTTACATTAAAAAAATATTTTTTAAAGATTCTATTTATTTATTTTTAGAGAGAGTAGAAGGGAGGGGGAAGGAGAGGAAGAGAAACGTCAATGTGAGAGTGAAACATCTGTTGGCTGCCTCTCACATGCCCCCAACCAGGAACCTGGCATGCAACCCAGGCATGTGCCCTGACTGGGCCTAAAACCAGCGACCTTTCAGTTCACAGGCCAGCGCTCTGTCCACTGAGACACACTAGCCAGGGCTGTATGTCATTTTTCAAATAACCCATTGCTACTTATTTATCCCTGCTCATGATAGTTTAATTAACTGATCATGGCAGTTTATTCTGGAATTGGAAATCAGTATTGATGTACAGAGATAAAAATTTTAATATTAGTTCAAAATTGCCAATTTGTATTATTAACATGGTCAGTCAAGACCTTAAAAAAAAAGAACAGTCTCACTGATATTTATAAAAATAAATGATTTTATATCAAAATGGAAGTTATTGAAAAGCCAAAAATCTCAATCAAATAATACCTTAGAATATTTCTAGTTACTAAGCCGAGCACTTAAATTTCTTATATAACATACTTTGATATTCACAGTACTAGAGGAAAGCTGAATAGACAAAATCTAAAACTATGTTTTGGTTGAACACTCTGCTTTTATTGAAACATTAGTATACCTAGTATTCTGGGTATTTATACCATTATAAATATTATAATTCTGTATAACAGAATTATAAAACTTCATTGTGAAAAATCGACAAATTTAAAAGACTCTGTGTAGTGTATTTCTTGTCATAGTAGTTATCTCTGCCCATTTGTTAGATATTATCAATGAGATAAATACAATTGGATTGCCTTATCTACTATTCAGTTTTCAAGTTCAACTACTTTGAATTACCAAAATAGCAGCAATTATAAAATGAACTATACATTTACAGATCTTAGAACCAGCACCATGATTAACTAATGTACCAGTCAGAAAATAGAATTCCTTTGTTTTCTGACACTAGCTCTCAAAGTCAATGTCAACTGCCTCTAAATCTAGACTGAAGAGGAGTTTAGGAGAGTAAGAGAGAAGTAGGAAAAGCTAATAGAGCAGAAGGTGGCATACTATAACAATTAGAAGTAGCTATAAATAATGGAAAGCATTTCCATTAATAGCAACATTAAATACAGAGAACAGAAATAGAAGGGAGAGAGAGGAGAGGAAAGAATAGTGTTTGAAACTATTGATCTTTCCATCTCACTTCTTTTAGTACCCTTAACAAATGCCTAGTATTTGAGTGCAACTGGAACCAGAGCAAAGCTAAGACCATTTTCTGAGAGCCCTAAAGGCCATCATTATATTATGGCACACTAAAGTAATGATTACAACTGCGACCTTCTTTGAGTCTTAAGAAAAAGTTGAGCTCTGGCTGGTGTGACTCAGTGGATTGAGTGCCGTCCTGCAAACCAAAGGGTCGCTGGATTGATTCCCAGTCAGGGCACATGCCTGGGTTGCAGGCTGGGTCCCCAGTAGGGGACGCACAAGAGGAAACCACACATTGATATTTGTCTCCCTTTCTTTCTCCCTCCCTTCCCTTCTGTCTACAAATAAATAAATAAAATCTTTTTAAAAAAAGAAAGTTGAATGATGTTTAATGTATACTACACTTTATTATAAAAGTTGGATGTTAAACTGTATGTTAAATGGAATGCTACTTTCTGAGATGCTACATTTCTCAATTATGGCTAGATAGACACAAGTGTTTAAAAGAAAACCCCAAGCTTCCCACATGCCCTGGCCAGCGTGGCTCAGTTGGTTGGCACATTGTCGCCTGTTTGATTCCCAGTCAGGGTACATGCCTGAGTTGTGGATCTGGTCCCAGTTGGGGTATGTGTGAGTGGATGCTGATCATTGTTTCTCTCTCACATCGAATGACTCTCTCCCTCTCTCTCGCCTTCCCTTCCCCTCTCTCTAAAATCAATGAGCATATCCTCTGGTGAAGATTAAAAAAAACAACAACAAAAACCTCCCCACACAACCATATATATATCAACTCTATAGCTACTTTATTAATTATAATTATAAGAATGTGAATACAAGACTTACTACAGAAAAAGGGCACTGAAGCCACTTATAAAGTTAACCTAGATAAAGTAGTATAAAGACATCAAAGAATTAAAATATATGTTAAACTTTCATATTGTAATGTATACTGTATGATAGTTACAAACTATTTTTAGAAAACTAGAAAGTAGATTAAAAGTATCTGATTTACAAATTTATTATCTTATGGGTACTCATAAGAAAAGGTGAATGTATTTGAACAAGAGACTACTACACACATTATTTAATTTTTAAAATTACAATGTCTTCTCTTCACTTTCTTAGGCAGCATGATACTTCAGTGAGTGCAACCTCATTCTCAGGGTCCCCATATTGGGTCAGAAGACCCAATTGCAGGACACAAAAATAATAGAAACGAAAAGTTTCTTTAGTAAGAATTGATTTATTAAATATTATTGATCACTTTGTTAAAGGTTTTACTTCGAAAAATACCTAGCATAGTAAAGCTTTCTTGTAATGAGGACATATAAAGCAGAGTAGTAGTTAATATACACTTATTTCCTAATAGAAATTCTGAAGGGAGTTGTTTTGTGTGTGTGTATATATTAGATGAACAAAAGGTAGTGTATCTTTACACTTTTGTGGAGAAATTTTTAGATGTAAGATTTTAGTTTTGACTAGAAAATGATATTAACCATTAACACCAAGAAGAAAAAAATTCTTTAAGGGAAATCTAGTTTTCATGGAATTCCTTAGTATAGTTTAAACATGTTTCAGGTGAAATTATATAATTATCCAAGATGAAGAGTTGAAGCAGAGCTGAGAAAAGCCTGATGAGTTGTTATAAAAGGAATTCCTATACTGAGATGAAGGTTTACTTAGACAGCTGATAAGAGTCTATGATTTTCTAAGTAATTCACTTGACAAAATGTATTGAGCACCTACTATGTACCAATTTTTCTGCAGGAATCAGAATTAACCAGATTACAAGACAAAAGTTCTAGACATGAAAAAGCAGACAACATCAAATTTCTACCAGCCCCATTTACATCTCCAATAGCAATTATTCCTGGCATTCAAGACCCGAAATTTGCTAAATATGCTCACACATTGTTTTTCAAGTGTGGAAAACTACGTCGCTCTATTAGTGCCAGTGACCTTAGTTTTAAAACTCATGGTGATGAAGATCTTTCTGAAGAATTATTACAGGACTTAAAAAAAATGCAATTAAAACAACCTTCAACATTAGAAGAAAGCCAGAGGGAACTGACTTATACCCAGTCAGACTCATTTAAACCTCTCACATATGACCTAGAAGATGACAGCTCTGAGAATAATGACTTCAGTACTCTTAGTGGAATGCTAAGATACATAAACAAAGAAGTGAGACTATTAAAAAAGTCTTCTGTGCAAACAGGTGCTGGTTTAACTCAGGTATGTATTTCATACATTAGGAGTTACAATAATTTGTCTCCATTGAATGTCATTTTATTACTTGTAGAAAATCCATATATTTAAATGAAGCATGCCATTAGATGATATACACAAATATTGAAAGTACAAAAAACATTTACTGTTAAATTTGGAATGGTTATACAACAGACAAGTAGAGTTGAAAATTTAGCCTTGAAAAGTAACTTGTTACAGTAGCCTATATGTTTGATTAAATATAGTCTCTATGTTTGATTAAAGAACTGATTCTTCCTCATGTTAGGAAAGTACTTTTAACTCTAGAATATTGAAAAATATTTTTGGAACTTAAAAATTAGTTTGTTTCTAGACTTCCTGCAAACCATTCTAGTGAAAATTAAAGTAACCTTTATTTTGGTCTTAAACTTCCACAGTGGCTCAGAATATCTCATTCACATGATTTGTCTACTCCCATTATTCTTTGAGCATATCAGAATGTATGGGCAACTTTATTACTACTACACTCAGCATTGGGTATAAGCATTTAATCTATAGTTTGCATATGGAATAAAGAATCTCTTCTAGGTAATGTTAGCTTTTTTTAAGTGCTTATTTTCCTCATTTTCAAACACATTACAATAGATTTGGTGACCTAAACAATTTAAAAAGTGTTTGACTGTTTGGTAGAATTTACTAGTGAAACCATCTGGTCCTGGACTTTTAGTTTGGGGAAGGTTTTTGATGATTGTTTCAATTTTCTTACTGTTGATTGGTCTATTTAAATGTTCCAGTTCTTTGTGATTCAGTCTAGGAAGGTTATATATTTCTAAGAACTTATCCATTTCTTCTAGGTTATTGAATTAGGTAGCATATAGTCTTTCATACTATTCGCATATGATCCTTTGTATTTCTGTGGTATCCATCATAACTTCTCTTTCATTTCTGATTTTGAGTCTTTTTTTCCTTAGTGAGTCTAGCCAGAGGTTTGTGAATTTTATTAATCTTTCCAAAGAACTAGCTATCTGTTGCATTAATTTTTTTGTGTTGTTTTTGTTCTTTATTTCATTTAATTAATTATGCTTTAATTTTATTATTTCGTTTCTTCTGCTGACTTGGGCTGCATTTGTTGGGGTTTTTTTGTTGTCAGTTTTGTTTTTTTTTTGTCCTTTAAGATGTATTGATTGTTAGGATGTTTATTTAGGATTTTTCTTGTTTCTTGAGATAGGCCTGTAATGAAGAAACTTCCCTCTTATTACCACTTTTGCTGCATCGCAAAAGTTTTGATACATTCTATTGCCATTCTCATTTGTCTGTAAATATCTTTTGATCTCATTTTTTTTTTGACCTAGTCATTTTTCAGTAGCATGTTTTTTGATTTCCACATATTTGTGGTTTTACCTGCTTCTTTTTGTAATTGACTTTCAATTTTAAAGAATTGTGACCACAGAATATGTGTGGTATTGTTTTTAATCTTAAATTTGTTGAGGCTAGTTTGTTTCCCAACATACAGTCTGTTCCTTGAGAATGTCCATGTGCCCTAGAAAAGAATGTATAACCTTGTATTCTGGGATGAAAGGCTCTGTAAATGTCAGTTATGTGTATTTGGTCTAATGTACCATTTAAAGCCAATATTTTCTTTCTTTTTTTAGATTTTATTTATTTTTAGAGAGAGTGGATGGGAGAGAGAAAAAGAGGGAGAGAAATATCAGTGTGTGGTTGCCTCTCACGTGCCTCCTACCGGGGCCCTGGCCTGCATCCCAGGCATATGCTCTGACTGGGAATTGAACCAGCGACTCTTTGGTTCGTGGGCTGGCACTCAGTCCACTGAACCACACCAGCCAGGGCTAAAGCCAATATTTTCTTAATTGATTTTCTGATTGGATGATTTATCCATAGCTATCAATGGGTATTTAAGTCCATTTCTGTAATTGTGTTTTTGTCCATTTCTCCCTTTAGTTCTGTTAGTAATTGTTTTATATATTTTGGTGCTCCCAGATTGGGTGTTTATATATTGATAAGTGATATATCTTTATGATGTATTATCCTCTTTATCATTATGAAATGTCCACTTTTGTCTCTTGTTACCTTTTTAAATCTTGAAATCTATTTTGTCAGATAAACATGCCTATACCTGCTTTTCTTTTTTTTCTTTAAAAAAATTTTATTTTTCAATAACAGTTTACATTAATATTACATTAATATCTGTTCTCCCTATGCCATTTGCTTGGAGAATAATTTTTCACCTTTTTACTTTGAGTCTATATTTGTCCTTGCAACTGAGATGTGTCTTCTGAAGGCAGCATATGGTTGGGCTTTGTTTTTTGATCCAATCTACTACTTTGTGCCTTTTAATCGGTCAGTTCAGTCCATTTATGTTTAGGGTGATTATTCATGTATGAGGATTTCCAGTGGCCATTTTATCTTTTGTTTTCAGGTAACTCTGTGTCTCCATTATTTCCTTTCCCTTGTGGCTCTGTCTGTAATTTTGTTTGGTGGTATTCTATCATTTTTTCTTCTGTTTCTTCTTTTTTATGTTATGTGTCTCAGTCCCAGGGGTTTTTTTGTTTGTTTGTGGTTACAATTAGGTATTAAGTTTATGAAAAAAAAGTTTTATATGTACAGTAGTCCCTTTTCTTTTGAATGTATTTTATCTCCTTTCCCTTTTGCAAATTCAAACATTTACTCTCTCCCCTTTTATGTTTTTGTCATAAATTATCCCTATGTAGGCTGTAAGTTCATTTCCAAATTTCAGTAGCTATTTTCTTCTCTTTTTTTAATGTATTTTACCTCCTTTAACTTTTATGTTTTATTTAAGTATATAATAACCTATTCTGAATAAGGGTTTTAACTTCCTGCTTCTGTCTGTCTATAAGTTACCTTACTCAGTTTTGTATCCTTTTGCCTTTGTTTCCAGTAAAATAACCCCCTTTAGTATTTCCTATAACGTAGGTCTTGTGGCGGTAAGTTCCCTCAGCTTCTCTCTGCCTGGGAAAGTCTGTATTTCTTTCATATCTAAAGGATAACTTGCTGGATACATTATTCTTGGCTGGTAATTTCTCTTTCAGTGGTTTAAATATTCGATTCCCCTCTTTCCTAGCTTGTAGAGTTTCTGCTTAAAAACCCAGTGATAATCTAATGAGATTTCCTTTATAGGTTACTGTCCTTTTTTCCCCAGCTGCCTTGAGAATTCTTTCTTTGTCTTTAATTTTTGACAGTTTTGAGATAAGGTAACTTGGAGAAGGCCTTTTCAGATTGAGGTAATTAGGTGTTCTATTTGCTTCCTGAATCTGAGGATCTAGTTCTTTCGTAGGTTTGGGATGTTCTCGTCAACTATATGTTCTCTGTGCCCTCCTTCCTCTCTTCTCCCTCTGGTATACCCATTATTTTTATATTGCTGTTTCTGATGGAGTCAGTTCTCATAGAGTTCTTTCATTTTTTTCTCTCTTGTCTCCCTCTTCTTCTATCTGTGTCATTTCTAGATTTCTATCTTTAATGTCACTATTTCTTTCCTCCATCTGGTCAGGTCTATATTTCCTAAGCTCACTTGTTCATTCTTAATCTCTTTCATTGAGGTCTTCAGCTCCAGAATTTCTATTTGGTTCTTTTTTAAAGTTTCAATCTCTTTGGTAAAGTACTCCTTTTGTTCACTGATTTTATTTGTGAATTTATTAAACTCTGCCTATCTGTTTTCTTATATCTTGAGTTTTTCCAGAACTACAGCCTTGAATTCTCGGTCATTTAAATCACATATTTCTATGTCTTTAAATTTATCTTTATAGAGATTTAAACATTTTTCTTTCTGAGCTACATTGTTACCCTGATTATATGGTATTTGATGGATTCCTTCTCTGTCTAGGCATCTGTGGGAATAACATATGGTTTTTTTAAAAAAAAAAAAAAGAGTGGCACTGCTGTATTTAGTAGGTTGTTAAGAAGTCCTTCTCTTGTTTTCTAGTGGATGGCCCTGAAGCACAAGTTTTTTAGATTCTCTTGCACTGCCATGGCTTTTGGATCTCTTTGGGGGCAGTGGAAAATGCCCTATATTCCCTAGAGAGGTCTCCTCTGTGACCATGTTGCCTCCATCTCATGACACCACCCCCATGGGGGAATGTGGTCCATGATGGGGTTCTGAGTTCATGAAATCACAGTGCTATCCGCTGCAACCAGATATTGCTGGCAGTGTTGTACTGCTGGGTAGTCCAGATGCCTTCACTGCACCCAGCCTTGATGGGTGGGGGTGAGGTGAGCTGGAAGAGGCTGGTTGGTGTGTTTGTGGCTTTGTTCTCTTCCCAGTAATAGCAGCTGCCAGACCTCAGCTGACTGTCCTCTTTAGTTCCATCCCTGTCACTGGGATTAACTGCAGCGTGTGCTTGCCCCTCAGAGAAAAATACTTCTGCCTCTCCAGTTCTCAGGGCTACAGATTATGTGTCCTGTAGCTCCACACTCACTGCTACAGCTTCTTCTGGGGCCTGCTTCTCACTCTGGAGGCGAGGGGAGGTGACCAAGCTCCATGGCTTTGTTTTTCTTTGGGCAGTGGTGGCTGCCAGACAACCATGGCTGCGTCTCCATGCTTGATCTCTGCTCTGGTCGCTGGGTTCAGCTGCAGCACATACCAGCCACTCAGGCAGGAATGCTCACTGTGTATCTCTGCCCCTTGGGGTTGCAGGAGGTACAGGCGACAACCTGATTCTTCCCCTCTCCCAAGACCCACAGTGAGCTCTGGGCTATATCTGTGGCACCTACCTTCAGATGTTTTAATGTACAGATCTTTCAGCCATGTTTGTGTGTTGAGTAGGGAATCCTTTGGTGAATTGGCTGTTGAACTTGTTGTAACCTCAAGGGGAGATACCAGGGGAACCTCTCACACCACCATTCTTCTGATGACACTTGGTCTAATTTTGAAGTTTTAAATTTAGACAGCATCAGCATATAGATGGTAGATAAAGTCATAATGCTGGATTAAATCAAGGGAACTACTGGAGGTAGAAAAATAAGTCCACAACCAAGCCTAATTTATAAAGCTAAATTGCTGTTAGCATTCAAGAAGCTGAGGATCCAATAAAGCTAACTGAGAAGTGAGATAGGAGAAAAATTAAGAGAATATAATGTCCCTTAAACCAAGTGAAGAATGTGCTTTAAGTAGAAAGGTGAGATCAGCAGTATCAAACGTTGCTAAATAAAGTGAAGACTCATAATGTGTATCATATTTGGTATTATGAAAGCCGTTGATGCTTTTATAGGAATCACTTCAGAGTTATAGTGGGAATAAAAGCCTAAGTAGAGTGCGATCAGCAGGGAATGGGAGAAGAAATGGAAATACCAGGAATAAACGATTCTTTTGATATAGAGTAAAGGAGGGAAATAAGGGGGATATGTTGTCAAGGGAGAGTTTTTTGTTTCCTTTTTTAGGGTAAGAGATAAACCAGAATTTTATATATTAGTGGAAATGATCCAGTAAATGGAGAACTGGTAATTCAAGGCAGAGAGTGGAAGGAATAAAATCCTTAAGGTAGGCTGAAGGAGAATCTAGTAGAGAAGCACAATTGGCCTTGAATAAAAGGCCAGTCCGCTGCAGTGGGAAAGAAGGCAGACTGTATGGGTCCAGCAACACAGGAAGTGGAAGATTTGGTGGGAGGAGAGGAATTTCTTTATTGATTGCTTTTGTTTTCTTAATGAAATAAGAAACATTATCATCTATGGCAGGTTGAGGTATTGGAAGTTTAAGAACAGGGAAGATAGATTAAATAGTTATCTTGAAGAGCTGGAAAATATAAATGGACTAGGGTAGTCTAATAAGATTGCCCGGCAGGTAGTTTTGTTTGCGTGGAATGGCCCTGCAGAATACAAGACATCAGACATCTTTTTGTCCCTATCTATTATATGCCAGTGATAGGGTATCTTTTTCTCCCCATCATAGTGACAACCAAAAAGTACTCTTACAAATTTCAAGAATGTTCCCTATCAGTAAAGGAGAGGATCAAAAAACTGGTACATTTACACAATGGAATACTATGCAGCAGAAAGAAAGGAGCTCCCGCCATTCACAGTAGCATGGATGGATCTGGAGAGAATTATGCAAGTGAAATAAGCCAGGTGGTGAAAGATAAATACCATATGATTTCACCTGTAAGTGGAGACTAATCAACAAAACAAACAAGCAAGTTAAATGTAACCAGAGACATTGAAGTGAAGAACAAACTGACATTGAACAGAGGAGATGGGGAGGGAAAGATGGGGGGCAAAGGGGGGAAGGGTGGTCAAGGAACATGTATGGGGGAGTCATGGATAAAGTCAAGGCGGGGTGGGGTCGAGGGTGGGGGGAAGAGGGAGTGGGGGGGGAAATGGACAG
>PVJD01018669.1:0-13747 GCA_004026545.1 Mormoops blainvillei | reverse complement strand
AAACACCATTTAATAGAACATGTTGAGGAGCGGTCCCATAGATTGTAGGTCTATGATAGCAAGGCTAGAAATAGTGATATTGATTCGGGGGAGTGCTTCAAGGGGGCAGAAAAGGGGGCAGTGAGGGGGCCCTCTCTAGCTGTATTTTGCTCAGAACTTGACCCCTTGGGCTCCGCTGGTACAGTCCAGGAGAAATGATTTGGCAGTTATAGTCAGTTATTAACAGAGCGGCAATGGAGAGGCACAATCGACAAAGCCATCTTCTGCCGTGCCGGATTCTCCTCTGTAAAACAGCTCCTTGCCTCCTAGGGCACTAAATTCACCAACGATCTCGTCCCTGCCCCTGTAGCCATGCGTTCACTGCAGCTCCAAAACAAAAACATCATGTTCCCTATTATCCTGACTGCCCATAGTTGGTGCCTTTCCTAATTAGCATTACACATGTTTAAGACTCTCTAATTACTTAATGATGGCCGCCAGGTAATCCATAACTGCAATTACATATCTCAACTGTTATGGACTATTGGACAAATATGTAATGGGGCATTTTAAAGGCATTTAAAATGTAATGCTAATTAGAAAGGTTATCAAATGTGGTACTTACCATAACAGAGAACATATTGGAATTTTTGTGGTAAAAAAAATAAGAAAATAGCATTTATTGGTACTTTGGCTTTGAGACTGTAAGTAAGAATGAAATCAAAGGATATGGAGAGTTATCTGGGGCCAGATGCATAGATTTAACGCAAAATTCTCATTTTATTTGCCCATTTATTAGATAAGCATCAATTAACCACCTACTGCATTTTCCTAAGAATTAAAAGGATTAAAAGCTCATACTAAAATATTAAGAAGGATATGCAGCTTGCTCATGCCCTTGAGAAGTCTGAAATCTAATTGGAGAGGCAGGCTATAGAGAAATGGAATTACCAGAGATCTATTAAACAATTGCACTTAGTATTACCATTATAAAAATAAATCTGTAATGATACATTTCCAACTACAGGCAAAGTACTGAGGAAACAGGACAAAGATTCCCGAATGAGGCAACTTTCAAGAAAATTCTTAAAAGGGGTTGGGGATAGAGATGGATGTGTACTGACAAAACACCAAAGAGAGAGTATTACAGGTTGAAATGACTGGAGTGGCAGCTTAAAAGCCAAGAAAGGGCACTGGGCTTAGAACCGGAAAACTTGGATTGAAATTCAGGTTCTGCCTCTTACAGCATTTTGACCTCGAACGAGGCAACCCGCATAACCTTTAGTTTTTACATCAGTGAAATGAGGATAATAAAATGCATTTCATGGGTTGGTAATAAAGATTAATTTAGTGAGTATATGTGAAAGTATGGCGTTTAACTAAGTGGTTGACATGGTAGGCATATAGACGCTCTTTACATGAATGAGAACAAAGTTGTAACGAGAAGTTGAAGAAGAGAGTGTGTTTACAGAGTAACCAGTCTGTGAGGTTGTACAAGTAGAGTTGGTTCATCTGGTAGAATGTCTTGAACTCAAGGCCGAATCACTTTAGGTTTGTTCGAAGTGGCTAGCAGGATCCACTGTCAGCTCTTGAATGGGGGGTGTGGGAAGGTGAGCTTAATATTGTCCCAACAATTATGGGATGGTTGGAAGAGAAAAAGTCAACTGAAAATTGGGAATTAAAAGGCTCTTGGAGTGTTTAGACATGAGGAGATGAACCACAAGCAAATGGAGCTACCAATTAAAAGAGAGAGAGAGAGAAGGAAGGCGTCAGAGTTGAACATGAAGTGATCTGTGTAACGTTGGTGCTCAGCGCTATCACCCTCGCCCAAACCACCACCTCTCACCCCACACCACAAGAGCTTATGGGATAGCTAGAAATGACTTCAGCTGCAGGTAGCGTTTTAGTTCTCAGTGGCTTAAATAATAAAGGCATTTACTTGTTTTTAGATAAAAAATTCTGAACAAATCCAGACTCCCCAAGGGCTCCAGTGTTTTTCAGGGGTTCCATATCTGTGTCTCTGTAACTTTCTTGGCCTTTCTCTCATGGTCACAAAATGGCTGCCACCACTCCTGGTATCATTAGCGCAAAGGCAGAAGCAAGGGCACATGACGATGGGGTGAAGGCGGCACCAGCCAACTCTTACCTTTGTTCCTTTTATCTAAAAATACAAGATTTTTTTCAGAAGGCTCCCCATAGACTTACTTCTGTGGCACAGAGGTCATAGCTAAGTGGACCTGGTCACCTCTAGCTGCAAGGGAAACTGGGAAAGTAAAGTCTAGGCTTCCAAGCAGTATGGTGGGAGGAACAGAGACTAGGGATAACTTTTATGTAGTCATCAGTAGTATCTGCCATGGCTTCCTAACTAGTTCCCAGACTTGTTCCCCTACAATCCATTCTCTTTTCTTCTTTTTCATTTTTATTATATTTTTTCTATTACCATTTAGGCCCCTTATGCCCAGTCCCCCCAGGCAGTCTATTCTCTACACAACACCCAAAGCATTCTTTTAAAAATGTAACACTGATTTCATTATTCCTCTAATTAATTAACACTATTTAAACATTCCCTATTTGCATAGATTAAGTGCAAACACCTTACTTAGGCTACAATGTCCTGCACTGCCCTGGGCCTGCCTATCCCTCTAACTATACTTCTCATGGCCCCTCTCCTCCTAACTCACTGTTTCATGGCCCAAATGACCTTCTATTAGTTCTTCCAGAGGGACTCTACACTTCTTCTAGAATTGGGGTAATTTCCCCTCCCATATCTCACCCAGCAGCTCCTCCTCACACAGGTCTTCCCTCCCCAGAGGAGTCATCTCAGAGTACACGATTTAAATCAGGTCTCATCGACTCAAACCCCAGGGTTCACCAAACCTTGTTTTTCCCTCGGTTATACTTAACCACAATCCTTAATTCCACTGCTAACAATGGATCATTATTCTGCTTCTTTTCTTATCGTCTGTCTCCCCCTGCAGAAGATGAGCTCTGTGAAGATGGACACCCCTTTTTGTTCTCCCTTTTTTGACCACTTCTTAGCACAGTGCCTGGCACATAGGAAGTGCTCAGTAAATAGTTGCTGAATGAATGAGTGAATGATCACATGATCAAGAACTGGGTCTTAGGCAATGCTGGGAAGGAGAAAAAACAGTGAGAGAGAGAAAAAGAGTGGTAAGAAAATTAGGGGGAAAGACATCAAAGGAACCTGTATTGTGTCGGCCGAAAGATCTCCAGGAGAGAGAGGAAAGAATTTAACAGCAAAAGGAAAGGATTCATCAGCATCAGATGCCATAAAAAGAGCAAAGAGAAGGAAGAGCTGAAAACATGAGTGAATTTGAGTACGAAAAGGCCCATGGCGACTTGGGTTTAGAGGTTATATAACAGGCACATGTTCTACCTGTTGTATAAAGAGATTCCGAATCCAAGAGAAGACATAATGGCCCTGAACGCAAGTGGTTTGCTTTTTCCGTCTTGGCTCTGACACTATATGGTGCCTTTTTTATGCTTTAGTTTTCCAGTTATTAAACAGCAAAATAAATATCTTTAGCCTTCTTCTCTACCTTGGTAAGATACATCAAGTATCAAATGACAGAGAAAAAAATAATTTGAGCACCCAGGAAGCCAAACATCAAAAGAGTTTAATAATAATCCAGGGGACAGGTGTGTATTTGGAAAAGAACCCAAAACAAGCTTGTTCATTCTTCTCCACTGGAAAAAGCATTCTCTCTATATCATTCAATAATCTTTACCCCACCCTAAATCTCCTCTACCTTATATAACTTTCATACACAATTATGAGTAGTAGGCTGGCAGAAAAGCCACACAAAATAGTTTTGAGTAAGGAGACTTTGAGAGTAATTGCCCCATAAACATTTATCTTTTTCACTTAACTGCTATGTGATGTGCTTCAAATCATTACCAGAGAGAACAGAGACAATTATGAGTCACAGCCTATGAATCATATTAGAATAAAACTTGGTGACATTTAGGAAGGAGTATCTGGAGGAAATAAGAAACCTCCTAGTGGCAGTCCTCCTAATTATTCCCATAGTACAGAGCCATGTGACTATTTCCATTATAGGTCCATAAACTATTATCTTATATGTTTTTAGAAATAGCAACAGAAATAAATGCCTTACCTTCTGTATGTGTGCTGGAAAATTGAGCACATAAATGCCTTAGCTTCTGATCTTCTTCAGAATAGGGTTTGTGTGGACATCGTCAGAATTGCTTCTTGTGAATAGCCCAGTAGAGAGAGGGAGAATATGGGTCAAAGATTTTTCTCTACACTGCAACTGTGAGAAGACCCAGGAACCCCCTCTGGGTCTCAGTAAAAGTAAGGGTCTATCTGCAGGGTCTCTTATTTAAATTTATCTAAAAATTAATAAGAGCACTTAAGGAAATTTAATTATAGCACAAAATAACTTTCTGTGAATAAAACTAATACTTTTCACTTAAAAAAATTAGTAGATGATTTGAAGAAAAGGGTAGCTGGTCATTGTGGAGGTGTGAATTGGAGGCCAAAAGAAAGAACTTTATAAAGGAAAAGAACAAAAATACAAAGAGGTAGAGAAAATGAGGAAAAAGGCTGAGAGTCTTAGAGGGTATATATTATGTAAATAACAAGAGTTCCAAAGACAGAAAAAAGAACAGATGAGGGAGATGTAATACAGTAATTAAACGGAAGAAATGTTCCTCAGGCTACAACTTCAAAGGGCATTGCCAAGTTACTAGCAAGTTCAGTGGTAGAGCATACACCCCTAGGAATATGGTTGTCAAATTCCTGAACTTCAAGCATAAAAAGAAAAGCTTAACAGCTTCTAGACAGAAGGAATAACTCACAAAGGAGACAGACAGGCATTGGATTTCTCATCCTCAAGATGGGAAGCTGGACTAACACCACAGGTGTTTGGGTAAAAGAAAGCTGCCACCTAAAAATGCTATAGTCTTCTAAGACATCATTTGCTGTAGAAGTGAAGGAATATATTCACATACTATATCTGGAAGGATTCAAAGAATATATCACCCATGTATACTATCTGAAGAAATTAACTGCCAAAGATCTCAACCTAACAACCTAGGAAATGAGAGCAGAAGAGAAGTAGAGAGATCTCCAAGATCTCAGCTGGGAGAGGAGGAAAACAGAGCAAGGAGGATGCGCAAATACCCTAAAGACCTCCTCTTTAGGACTGGAGGAAATCCAGAATAAATACACCTTCTTATGAGGGGACAGAGTAGACACCTTGTTTCAAGTAAGAATACAGGTACTTGTGAGTGACTTCGAGTGCTAAGAAAGGACAGAAACTGGTAAGAAAGTTGATGAAATGTGGTTTCATCTCCCTTTATTTAGATAAATAAAAAAATGTAAATTTAAAAATTTTAATGCCATTTTTACCTATAGGATTGACAAATGTAAAAAGTATGACAACATCCAGCGTTGTTGTTGAGGACAGTGAGGGCGGAGAGGTACCCTCATACACGTTTGATGGGAATGTAATAGATGTAAAAAGATGTAGATCTTTTTGAAGGGCTGTTTCATGGAACCTAGCAAATGTAAAGTGAACATATCCCATATTAAATCATCTCACCTGTATTTTTTATTGAGTTTATTGGGGTGGCATTGGTTAATAAAATTATGTATATTATATTGTACTTTCCACATATATAAAGTACATATTATTTTAAAGTTATAAGAACACTAAGAAACTCTCAACCATGGTTATGGGGGTCAGTCAGAACTTGGGAAGGGAACTTTTGCTTTTCGCTTTTGTACAGATTAATTTTTTTAACTTAAGTACATATTTTCTTTTTTTTTTTAAAGATTTTATTTATTCATTTTTAGGCAGGGGGAAAGGGAGGGAGGGAGAAAGAATGGGAGAGAAACATCAATGTGTGGTTGCCTCTCGCATACCCCCTACTGGGGACCTGGCCCGCAACCCAGGCATGTGCCCTGACTGGGAATCGAACCGGAGACCCTTTGATTCACAGGCCAGAGCTCAGTCCACTGAACCACACCAGCCAGGACAGCACATATTTTCTTCAATGTATAAAACTAGTTCATTACAAATGCATGTGCTCTTTTACCCAGGGATTCTATTTCTAGGAACTTAACCATCCAATACTATACCTGCACATATGTGGATTGATAATGGTGTAATGAGCATTTTTATGCATAGGTTTGCAATAGAAAAGAAAGAAAAAAAAACTAGGAGCTACCAGAATGTCCATCAATAGGAGGCTGGTTCATAAGTATGGGTATATTCTTACAATGGTATGTAATGCAGTCATCAAAAAGAATGAAACTGTTATAGATGTTTACTGAAGAAAGGAAATTACTGAACGGTATTATAATCACATTTGTCAAGTTGTTTTTTGTTTTTTGTTTTTAGGACATATGTACATAGGACAGTGGACATTGCTGGCAGGAAATTTTAAGCTTGTTTACCTCTGGGTTGTGGAGCTGAGGACTAAGTTGTAGGAACACAGATTTGTTTTCCCCTTTAGGTTTCTGTTTTTTAATTTCTCTTTTAATAGTTTTAATTTTTCCCATATACTACTTTTATAATTTGAATTAAAAGTGTAATAAATGATATGTGTAAATACGTGTGTATGTACACATTCATACCCACATGAGACTGCCTAGTACATAAAAATATCAAATGATATGAAACATCAAAATGCTGATTACAAAAATTCCATATTACCACATGGCATCATTGTTAAATAATTTGCGCTTAATTGTCAAGCATTTTTACCTTGGCACTTTGGGATATCCTCATGCACCTTCTGTAACTAATTACTCAATGCTAATTGTTTCTCTCAGAAATGCATGGCCCCTTTGGGAAGCCCAATCGCAGGGCATATATACCATACTGGATGAAATCCCTGTCTTGTGAAATCTTCAATATTTTGCACAGCATTTGAGAAACATTTAAACTGTAATATCTAGAAATGAAAAAATCAATGTGATGTGCTCTGTGTAAAGTACAGCATCTTGAAAATCTATTGCTGAGCAGTTTCATTATCAATTGTATCGACATAAATAAAATCTTTTAATAATAAGGATAATTTAAAAATCTCACTGGGTCTGTTAGAAGCACATTTTTATTGAAAAGTGTGAACATCTGTTAATGTAGCCATCTTACCTACATACTCAACAGCTTCATTTCTTAGTATCTTTCTATTATTTGTCACACTTCTCTTTTGCGAATCTGTTAGATTCCACAAATCTTGCTCATGTCTCTCTCCAATGGGACACTTATCTTCAGTGATGAGAGATAAATGTCATTAATACTAGAGGAAATGTTTTAAGCACAGAACAATAAGAGTCCTAAATGACATAATAAGCACAATGCTCAGAATAGAGATAAATCTTTAGAAAATTAGGTTCTTTCATCTCATTAGTTCCTTGGGGTCTTTTATGATATCACAAATACAAAACAAGTAAATCAACTTCCTTCTTTTTTTTTTTCACTTGTGAACTTGCTTTGTGCTCTCATGAGTGAGGAAGTAATGATCAAACCAAATCAAACCAAGTCTAGTTTTATCTGCTATCATTGAACACCACCAGCTGCCTATAGAGCTCAACTGGTCATTCAAAAACCTCTCCAAATATTTGGAAACCAATCCCCAAAATAAAGACCAAGGTGATCTATGATGAGCAATGATTCAGGGGCAAGCTTGCTAGACTTGAGTCATCTGACCTGGGTGCAAATTCCAGGTTTCTCATTTTCTGCCACTGGTGCTTTAGAAAACCACAAGAATTTTTCTGAGCATTACTTTCCTCGTTCATCAAAGAGAAATGCTAGTTATACCTATTTCCCATAAAACATTCAGTAACTATTCAATAACAGCAAGATTATGTGGAGTAGATGAAATAATATACTTGTAAGCATGCAGCAGGCAAAATAGTGTGCAAACATTAGGCTGTACCAGCTTGTGCCATTGCTGCCAAGAGAGGCAACAGAATATAGAGATTAGGGTCTCCAGCTCTAGCACTGAATTGCCTCAATTCCAATTCTGACTCCCCCTCTAACTTAAACTCTCCAAGCTTCAGTATCCTCCCCTGTAAAATGGGGATAATAACCTTTCTTATTTCATTAGCTGTAGGGAGGAGTAAGTAAAATAATGCATGTAACCATGTAGAACAGTATCTGCCATGTGGTAAGTACTCAATAAATATTTTCTATTTTTATAACTACATTAAATCAGCTCTAAATAGTGATATTGAAGACTCACTCTAAACTCAGCACAGATCAGACCTTCTTCCCACGTGGGATCTGAAAATGCTGGTTGTCTACATGCCCTGCATGTTGTCACCTTGAACAAGGACCCCTCTGGCCCCTCCCACTACATACATCTAACAGCATCATGGAAATTAGAACATGTATGGTTGTCCAGAAGCCTTCCACTGCCTACGTGCTGAAGGAGGTGTTCTGGCCTAAGTCTTCACAACAACAGCCAAATCCAATGCAGACAGAAAAATTAAAATGCCAAAACCCAGTATGGTCCTGGTAACATCCTGGCATCACCCACATCTCCGGGGAGAGTGCTTGTCTAGAGTAGTACAAAATACATACTGCAAACTTAGATTTTTAAGATGTTTGGAGTCATGGATTCTTTTCAGTATCTGATAGAAAGGAAGTATGCCCTTTCCCCCCAAAAAAAGTTTACATGCCTATAGGTACCAACAGTTTCACATATAATTTCAGGAGTTCAGGTGGTTCCTGAAGCCCCTGCCCCATAATTAACCTCAACTTAAAATATAATTATGCATATGCCAAAGACAAGTTTTTCAAGGAGCAATAGATATATTTTTAATCTGAAAAGGATCACACTAGAATATTAGTCATGGAGAATTGCTTCTTTTTTGCCAGTTTTCATTCTTTTCCTTGATGAGCTTATGTTACTTCTATGATTTTTTAAAAACTTAGGTATATGAATATTCAGTCTGTACAACTCAGACCAAGTAGATTCAGTTTGTCATCTAAATATGAACTGGGTTCAAAGGTAAAGATTCCTACTTGATATTTGGAAATACTTAAAGTGAGCTTGTTGATACAGGCAGGGTGGCTTCAAGAGAAGTTTCCAGAAAGTAAGTGAAGAGTTAAACAGTCATTTTTACTCAGTAGAGGATGATTTCTGGAAGGGGTGGGATCTGAATTCTTGAGGAAGGAGGGTCCCTGATACTCAGTATCATTGAAGAAGGTAACCATAGCAACAGAGCCTGGTCTTCCCATCCCCAACCCTGCTCCTGACCAGTCAACACTGGAAAAGTCTGCACGGGCAGAGAAAGCACAGAACTCCACGCTACCTGGGATCCCCAGGGCCTGGGCTTTAGCTAGGCTATGAGTCATAACCAGTTAGAAAGACAAGAAGGTCAAGTCAGTCTCTGAGAGCAAAGCAAATAAGAACACTCTTTCACCTACAATATTCATCGCCTTGTGATACTGCCAGTGTGGGTGAGGACTGGTCCAGGTGAGAGGTCAGCCTATAAGGCAACTGCTGGGGTGAATGATAGGCATAGAGAGTGTGAATAAGCAAAAAGTGAAATAAAGGGAGGTCCTGTTTCTCCAGACTTTAGTAACAAAGTACTTTTCTTAATTATACTTAAAGTATCTCATTGATCATTTGGTCCTCACTATTATCCCTTCAGATTATAATGGAGTGCATGGCAATTCTCAGCCTTTTCTATTAAGTGTCCCCACTAGGTGGAGGCTGAACTTTGATCACAAAGGTCTAAGGACATAGTTCAAAATGGTCCACCAATGCCATGAAATTTCTTTGCGGTTCCTGTGTTCTTACACTTCTCTCTTAAAATCATGCAAATTTGACATTCTAGCCAATAGCATACCTATTTGTTCATTCAAAATTATTATTCTTAGGCTTTCTAACAAAATAAAATGTTCAAACACTTCTTACTTGAGAAATAAAAAAAATCAGGTGTTATATTTTCTCCATTTTACCAATGAGAGCTATACAGCTATTTAGTGGAAAAGCTGAGATTTAACACACATCTCACTCCAGATTGGCAGCATGCTTCCTATAATTACACGTGGCAAAGGAGGGAAATAGCCTAGATACTGAAAAATGTTCAAATTACCTGAAAGAAGAAAAAGGAAATTAAAGGAATGAAAAGAAGAAGGAAAGCCCCAGCTGGTATAGCTCAGTGGATTGAGTATTGGCCTGTGAATCAAAGGGTCTCCGGTTCGATTCTTCAGCCAGGCCACATGCCTGGGTTGAGGGCCAGGTCCCCAGTAGGGGGCACGTGAGAGGCAACTACACATTGATGTTTCTCTCCCTCTTTCTCCCTCCCTTCTCCTCTGTCTAAAAATAAAATAAATAAAATCTTTTTAAAAAGAAGGAAAAAAAGCAGAAAATAAATTTATCCAACCCTATCAATAATTATATTAAATGTAAATGGCCTAAACACACCAATAAAAAGAGAGTGTGTCAAAATAGTTTTTTTAACATTACCAAACTATGCACAATATATAAGAAATTCACTTTAAATATAATGGTATAGGTAAATTGAAAGTAAAAAGAAACAAAACAAAAACATTCAAACATGAATCAAAAGAAAGCTGAAGTGGCAATATTAATATCAGGAAAAGTAGGCTTCAGAGCAAAGAAAATCACCAGCTGTAAAGAGGGACATTAGATAATGTCAAATGGGCTAACTCACCTAGAAAACTTAACAATCCTAAATGTGATGTACTTAACAATAAAGTTTCAAAATACATGAAGCAAAAACTATAAGAACAGTAGAAACAGGCAAATTCACAATTATAGTTGGAAACTTCAACACTCCTTTCTCAATAATTGATCAAATAAGTAGACAGGAAATTAGTAAGGATAGATGAGACATGAACAATGCCATCAATCAATTGAACATATTTGCCATTTCTTGAACATTCCACCCAACAACAGCAGAATACACATCCTTTTCAAATACACTTGAAACAGTCTTAGGACCCATATCTTGGGTCTTAAAAACAAATCTTCAACAAATTTAAAAGAGCTGAAACCCTATATTGCATGTTCCCTGACCAAAACGAAATTAAGCTAGAAATCAATAATGTAAAGATAACTGAAAAAAATCACCAAACAACTGGAAATTTAAAAAAAACAAAACCCCATACTTCTAAATAGTTCATGAGTCAATGAAGTCTAAGTGGATATTAGAAAACACTTTTACATTAACAAAAATGAAGATATAACATGTCAAAATTTATGGGATGCAGCTACAGTGTGCTTAAAAGAAACTTTATAGCATTAAATGCTGATATTAGAAAAAGAAGAAAGGTCTCCAATCAATTATTCTACTTAAAGACACTAGAAACAGAAGAGCAAAATAAACCCAATGCAAGTAGAATAAAGAAAATAATAAGAGCACAGATCAATAAAATTTAATTCGGAAAAAATACAAAAAAACAATTGATCCAAAAGCTGGTTCTTTAAAAAGATCAATAAAATCGATAAGCCTCTAACAAGACTGACAAAGAAAAAAACAGAGAAGCAAAAATTACCAATATTGAGAATGAAAGAGAGACATCACTACAGAGGCTGCAGTCATTAAGAGAATAATTAGGGAATATTAGTAAAAATTTGATAAATTCTATGACTTTGATTAAATAGGTCAATTCTTCAAACCAACAACACCAAACTCACCCAAGATGAAACGAATAGCCGGAATAGTCCCATAATAAAGAAATTGAATTTTTAGTTAAAAATACTTGTGAAAAGGAAATATCCAGGTCCATATGGTTTCACTGGTGAATTTTCCCAAACATTTAAAGAAAAGACTGCAAATTCTACACAGTCTTTTTCGAAATAGAAGAAGAGGGAATACTTCCCATTGTACTTTATGAGGTCAGTAGTATCTTAACAAAATCATACGGAGTCAGTAAAAGAAAACTATAGACCAATGTTTCTCACTGTCATAGATTTTTAAATCCTCAACAAAATATCAGCAAATCAAATCTACAAATCTACAAAAAGAATAATATGCCGTTACTAAGTGGGGTTTGTCCCAGTAATTCAAAGCTGATTAATATTATAAAATCAAGCATATTAATTGTCTAAAAACCGCAAGATCATATCAATTGATCCAAAAAGGCACATACTGTGTGATTCTACTTACACAAGACATCGAGAGTAGTGAAAATCATGGGAGGAGAGAAAATGGGAAATAGCTCCATGGGTACAGAGTTTCAGTTTTGCAAGATGGAAATATTCTAGAGATCTGTTACACAAAAATGTGAGATAGTTAACACTACTGAACTGTTCACTTAAAAGTAGTAAAGAGGGTATGTTTTATATTAGACATTTTTAACCACAAAAATTTTTTTAAAAATCTTATTTCTAGGCTCCACCCTTCATGTGATGAGAACATTTGGAGGTTAGCCTGGAAACCTGCATTTTAACAAGTTCCCAAGTGGTTGCTAGAACTGTTAAATTTGAGAAGCATTGCTTGGGAACATATTTCCAAGTACTTCCAAGCAAGCTATTAAATTATGTGTCATCTCTGTCCTCTCACACCCTTCACCATGTGGGGAGCAAGGGACGGGTAGGAATCTCCTACAACATACTACACACAGGCATCTATTGGCTTTTCAAAGAAAACTACTTCCTTGAAATTTTTTTCTTCTGGGGTCTTTCTCCCCTCAGCTTTCTTTGGACAAGAGGAATCCCTGACTTTGGATTGCTACCACCATCAGGTGTCTTGCTTTGTCTTCTGACAGTGCCTGAGCAAACTCTTCAGTTTCCTTGAGTGGTTATCTACACAGACATTTGTGTGATCAGATCTGCCCACTAGTCTCTCCCTGAATCTTTTTTTTAAAGATTGTATTTATTTATTTTTAGAGAGGGGGGAATGGAGAGAGAAAGAGAGGGAGAGAAACATCAATGTGTGAGAGAAATATCGATCTTGCACAAGCCCCAACCAAGGACTGGCCGCAACCCAGACATGTGCCATGACAGGATCCAACCCATGACTCTTCTCTTTGTGGGACAACACTCAACCAGCTGAGCCACATCAATCAGGGTGTTCCCTGAATCTTTACTCTCATAACCTGTTCAATACAGCAGCCCAATAAAAAGACCCCTCTTCTTGTCTTCAGTAATCCACAGCATCAGAACTGTTTCAAGTTTGAGTGGGAAAGTATTTCTCTTGATTAAAAGACTGGGTTGGCCTTACCAGGGTGTATTTGTGTTTTAAAAGAAGAATGTCTCTGTCCAAGTAAGTCTCTAGTGAAAGTAAATTCTCTAACAGGAAGAAGTTTTCAACAGGAGGGTAGGAAGTGGCAGCAATGAATCCCTGTTTTACAAAAAAAAAAAAAAAAAAAGAGGAAGAAGAAGAAGAAGAAGAAGCTGAGTCTTGGAATTTCTTTGGCTTGGACAGAAGCAAACCAAATAATGTGAAAAGAAGCTCTACCTTCTAATGGGTGGCTCCAGACCTCCCCTTTTTTTCTGCTAGTGAAAGTAACTCAGAACATGTATTTATGAAACTTCTGGTCAAGATGGTGACATAGGTAAACACAGCTTGCCTCCTCACACAACCAGATCAAAATTACAACTAAAATATAGAACAACCATCACTCACAACTGTCAGAAATCAAGCTGAATGGAAGTCTGACAACTATGGAATTAAAGAAACCACACCCATCCAGACTGGCAGGAGGGGTGAAGACACTGAATGGGCTGGCCCCACATCCACATGTGGTAGATAAAAATTCAGGAGGGCTATCGTGGGAGCAAGGAGTTGCAG
>PVJD01018668.1:0-13746 GCA_004026545.1 Mormoops blainvillei | reverse complement strand
CAGTTGTGATGAAAAGAATGAGGATGTTCCAGAGACAGTGACACTGGCAAAAGCTTCACATTTAATGAACTCTTGGAGGTATTTAACAACAGCTAGAGTACACAGGACAAAATGTCTGAAGCTGATTCATACTTATAAAGGAGTATGAAAATTTGCCAAGGCATAGGAAAGTTCCTTAATCCATATCCAAAGTTTTATTATGAGAAAGGGGCAAGCACTACTTAAACTACTCTTAGTTTTGTACAAGGAAAAATATTTTAATGCTCAGTGTGTCTAATGTTTTAAATTGCAGTTATTAAATAAATATTAATTTTACTATTTTTAATTTTCCTATGTTTATAGTCAATAAATATTAAGAGAAATTTTGATGTTTTTGACAATTTTTAAAGGTCACAGAACACTTGCAATTGTTCCCTTTGGTTAAGATTGTTTTGCTAGTTTTGCAAAAGACTACCTATAATTTGTTGCAGTGGAATATGTTAAGATGTTTTGACAACCCTATTGGTATTATGACAATATTATGAAACTAAAAATTATATGAAGGCAAATATTCATTTTGTTTAAATTTCGGAAAAGAATTTATTTTTGTTTCCATTTAATTCTTTGTTTGATGGTTTTATTGAGATACAATTTATATGCAATAAAATCTACACATTTAAAAAAGATATGATTCAATGAATGTGTTCACCTAAGTAAGAAACATCCAAATAAACTTGTAGAACATTTCCATCACCCCCAGATGTTCTTATCTGCCTTTTACAAATAGATCTGTGGTAATGGACTTTCGTTTTAATGGAATCATGCAAAATATACACTTTTGTGATTGATTTACTTTGCTAAACAATTTCTTATTATCTTATAACCAATTTTATTTTTTGAAGAAAAATAAACATTTTTAAAAATTGTTATTTACTTGCAGTTATTTGGCCTTTTCCCCCATTACTCTCCCCTGCCCTGTCCCCCTCCTCCCACACTGTCAATCCGTCCCACATTGTCCGTGCCCATGAGTCCTCAATTCACATTCTTTGGCTTGCTCTTTCCCTGTTTCCTCCAATTATTCCCCTCCCCACCCTCTGGTCACTGTTAGTTTTCCTTTAAAGACAAAGAGAGAATCTTAAAGGCAGCAAGGGAGAAACAGGAAGTAACATACAAGGGAGCCCCAATAAGGCTAGCAGCTGACTTCTCAACAGAGACATTATAAGCCAGAAAGGAATGGCAAGAAATATTCCAAGTTATGAAAGGAAAAGGCCTGCAACCAAGACTACACTACCCAGCAAGGCTCTCAATTAAAACGGAAGGTGAAATAAGGATTTTCTCAGACAAAAGAAGGCTAAAAGAATATACCACCTCCAAACCAGCATTGCAAGAGATGCAAAAGGTACTGCTTTAAGAAGATGAAGGTATACAGAGAGAGAGAAAGGAACACAGGTACAAAAGGAAAAAAATAACAATGAATAAGTACCTATCGATAATAACCTTAAATGTAAATGGATTAAATGCTCCAATCAAAAGACATAGGGTAGCTGAATGAATAGGAAAACATGACCCACACATATGCTGCCAAGAAGAGACCTACTTCAGAACAAAAGCCCTACACAGACTGAAAATGAAGTGTTGGAAAAATATTCCAAGCAATTTCTTGGTTTTAATTAAATTCATTGGGGTCACATTAGTTAATAAAGTTATATAGGTTTCAAGTGTATGATTCTATCACACATCATTTATGTATTGCCTTGTGTGCCCACCACCCAAAGTCAAATCTTCTTCCATCACCATATATTTGACCTCTTTTAATAGTGGGACAGAATATTTAAATTTGAAGCTCTCCTAGAAAAATAAAACTATTTTAAAATGATAACAGAATATTAGATATCTGGAGCAAGAGAATGTAACACTGTTGCCTTGTCTCAGTTTTTAATATCACAAAATCTGGTTATCCCAAGAACCCTTGGTTTTCTATTCAGTGCATTCTAATTATTAGCAGGGAAGTTTAAATTCCATCCCCTGACCCATTACTGAATAAAAGGGAGACTTGAACACATTTCATTATCTTTATATACCTCAAAACCTTCAATTGTGTGATTAAACATAGCCCTAGGTATGTCACAAGGATTGACAATAAAATATTTTTATATAACTAACTCTGAATGGAATGTGATGCTAATAAACTGAGTATTAAAATATATTTTATGGGAGAAGCTTGCAGTTCTTATCTCTATATTAATGGTTCCCTCCACCTTTCAGCAACCCTCTGTAATAAAGTCTCTCTTTACCAAGTCTTAAAAAATGTATTTTATGTACACTTATTACCTAATGATCCTTATGTGTACATTCACATTGGAAGGTGAAATCCCTAGCTCTAACTTGAATTGGCCAATGCCTGCCAAACACAGGAGCCTCTCATTAATATGAGCTGAGTCTGGTCTACAAAGTTACTGGAAATTTTTTCTCTCCAATCCAATATTTTCACCTTCCAAAAAGTTGTGAGCTTGTCTCACAAAACTCTTTCATTTCCTGTTTTGTGTATAGTCATTGCTTAATGAATATTCATGAACTGACAAAAAAGTATGATTTAATTATTTGTGGGGACAGAGTTGTTGAGCTCTGAAGAAAGAGGGGACAGAGAAGCCCATAATAGTGGCCTTTAGGTCCTGGTCATAATGAAGCTACATAAGTTGAGTTATTAAATGTGTTTATATATTACTTAAAATAATCACAACTTTATTTCTTCTGGGATGTTGTAGACTGGTGGTCATTAGGAAGTCAATGAACCCATCCAGATGCCTGCTCGTGAACAAAGTGACATAGAAGGCACAGCAGAAGCTAGAGAACAAAGGAAGAGATGGCTCCAGAAATGGACACATTGGTATGCCCCATGTGGTATTTCATACAGTATTCACCCCTTAACCCCACTCTCAACTATTTCTTATGTTTATTGCTGCAAATTTTTAAATAGTGAAAAGTACAACACCTTTTGGCTCTGAGTAGCACCATGGCAGTCAGCAAGAACAAGTACCTTACAAAAGTAGCAAAAAGTGAGCCAGGAACAAAGTGGTTAACTCATTTTCTAAGAAAGATTGGTATGATGTGAAAATACCAGCTATGTTCAATATAAGAAATATTGGAAAAACAGTAGTCATGAGAACTCAAGGGACCAAAAGTGCATATTATTGTCTCAAAGGTCATTTCTTGAAGTGAGCCTGGTTAATCTGCAGAATGATGAAGTTGCATTTAGAAAATTCTAAAGCTAATTACTGAAGATGTTAAAAATGGATTAACTAATTTCCATGGCATGGATCTCACTCATGACAAAATGTGCTCCATTGTCAAAAACTGGCAGACCACGACTGAAGCTCATGTTGATGTCAAGACTGCCGATGGTTATTTGCTTCATCAGTTCTGTGCTGGTTTTACTAAAAAATGCAACAATCAGATTCAGAAGACCTCTTATGCTCAGCATCAACAGGTCCACCAAATCTGGAAGAAGATGATGGAAATCATGACCCGGCAGGTGCAGACAAATTACTTGAAAAAAGTGTTCAATAAATTGATTCCAGATAAGATTGGGAAAGACATAGAAAAGACTTCCAAATTTATTTATTTGTCCCATAATGTTTTTGTTAGAAAAGTCAAAATGCTAAAGAAATCCAAGTTTGAACTGGGAAAACTCATGAGGTTTCATGGTGAAGGTGGCAGTGCTGGAAAAGCTACTGGAGATGATGCAGGTGCTAAAGTTGAATGAATTGGTAGATATGATCCTCCAGTCCAAGAATATGCTTAAAATTCAGACATTTAATGGAGACAAATAAAAAATCCTATTTGTGAAAGAGGAAAAGTACACTAGCCAAAATTCACCTTCTAAATATTGTTGTTCCAAAGGTACTCCTCGGATATAACCACTGCTTCTATATTGACTTGTATTTTTCCAGTCTTTTTAAATTTTTCATAGTCATTTATTTTAAAAACTGTGCCTAATGCATGTAACATAAAATTCACCTTCTTAGCCATTTTAATTGTACAGTTCAATAATGTTAAATGCATTCACATTATTGTGCAGCCAATTTCCAGAACTCTTTTTATCTTTGAAAACTGAAACTCTATATGTATTAAACAACTCTCTATTCCCCCCTGCCCCTTCCTGGCAACTACCCATTCAGCTATTTTTTTCCTCAACTCTAAAATAGGGACAACATTCCAAAAGGATTGTTATGAGAGTTAAATGAGATAATGTATGCAAATGTCTTGCTATTGTGCTTGACACACAGTGAAGTGTTCAACAGATATTATTTATTATTCTGTCTTATGATTTTTTAAACACCATGAATCAACTTGGGTGAAATTTGGTTTCAGTAAATACAAATGCAGCCTATAATGAGAGAAAAGTAAGCAAAAAATATGCATTCAATAAAAGACAGTACATGGAAGAGGAAAGAAGATGGATACTTTTATCTCAGAGATAGGGAGTTGGGATGAGGGTCCTGATCAACTTTGGCTTAATTGGTATCTGTATATGATCCTCACTTTCCTTCCAGTACCTGTGGACAAACAGCTCACAAGGGCTGTTTTCCACTTGGGCTATTTTCCATTTGTTTTAATGCAGAGGTGGCACATAGCAGTGGGCTTTTGTTTAGTTTAATGTAAAATATGTTATTTAAAAATGTTAATTAGTTCTCAATGTTTATTAACAAGAATATTTCTTATAAAAATCTATACTTAAGGTTTACTTTACACTCTAAAAAGTGTTCCTCGATTTGTTGGGGCAACGATTGGCAGGAGCTATGTTGATAGCTACAACTCAGGCTACATCATTCAGTTATTCTACTGCTTAACCTCTGAGGAAGATGATCTGTGATATTAATTGGGTAATTTATTTTTCTCATATCATCAAATAAACTCATATCCCCAGTATAAGACAACCACCACTCCCACGACATGTAATGTTCTTTTTTACCTTTGCTAGGAAACTTACAATCCCAGATATATACACAGTGTTCTTCCAAATTAGCACTTTCCAGAACAGCAAAAAGTTTAAGATTTTACATTATTTGTAAGGTAACATGTTAGCTTAGCACACTTTCATGGACGCTTATTGAAGATATGAGACTCCTAGGTCATAGACAAAGGACAGTTTCTTTCTCGTAGCAGTAACAGTAACCAGAATACCAGCTTTTGAACTGGTTCCCTAAGCCTCAATTCTCACAGAGCAACACCCAGAGGACCAGGTGACACATATGTGTGGGTTACTTTATAAGACAGGGATTCTGAGCTTAGAGAATTTGATCTTCTTTGTTTTGTATTTTTTGATTTACGAGAGAGAGAGAGAGAAAGAGAAAGAAACATCGATTTGTTGTTCCCCTTATTTATACATTCATTGGTTGATTCTTGTATGTGCCCTGACCAGGGATTGAACCTGCAACCTGGGCATGGGACAATGCTCTAACCAACTAAGCTACCCAGACATGGAGGGAACTTGATGTTTTATAGTGATCAGTAGGCATGATTGACCTTTGCTCTAGAGGGAGAAATTAACTTTTTTCTTATGAGATAATAAACAAACCAATCCTTTACTCTGAAGGGAAACACTATATCTAAATACGAGGCTGTTTGCTATACAAAGATCTTTGAAAAGTTATTCTGAAACAAAGGTAATCAGTGTCTCTGCTTACAAGATGTGCACAAAAGAGCTATGCAGAACATGTACTCAGCATCGTTTGTCCCGTCAACCCCGCCTTCACTTTAGAACAAGTTCTCCTTCACCCAAGAAGAGAACATTGTGTATGAGGTATACTAGATTTCATGTGTTCACTTAGCAACTATTTATTGCATGCTGATAAAAGATGTGCTGGGCCCTGGAAATACAAACTTGAAAAAGACCCACTCTTTCCTCTCAAGGCACTGTGAGTCAGGTAAGTAAATTACCAATTACAGTGCAGTGTAACAAATGCCATCTGTGTGCTTAGGAGAAGTAGTTAGCTTGAGAATGTGGGGGAGAGACGGATGGCTTCCAAGAAGAGGGCTCACTACTGCAGAACCCTGAAAGATGAGTCAGAGTAATGGGGAAAGAGAAATGGGGAGGACCAGCCCAGGATGTCAGGCAGAGAGAGGGGGAGTGACAAAAATAATCAAGGAGAAAGGGTAAGGTCATAAATTAGTGGACCATGATCAGAAATTTGGACATACTCAAGGGCAATATGGGAACAACCCCAAAGACAGAGAGGCTGGTTAAGAAGCTTTGGCAAGAGTCTAGGCCTGGAATGGTTCTGGCTTAAAATAAGAAAGTGGTAATGGAGCTCAAAGACACAGCTGAGTGATATCGAGGAGGTAGGATTGATCAGACTTGGTGGTAAGCTGAATGAGGCAGTGAGGGGACAGAGAGGAATCTAAGATTGTGCCCAGTTTTTGGATTGGACAGCTGGGTGATTGGTGATGGCATTAACTGAGATAAGAAACATAGGAGGAGGAACAAGTTCTGTGTGAATATAGAGTTCAGATTTGGACACTGTGAGTTCAAGGTGCCCATAATCCAGGCAGAGATATCCAGAAGGTAGACAGACATATATGCCACATAAATCTGAAATATTATTTTAATTGCTAGTATTGTAGTAATGCTTTTTATAATAAAAATGAATAATTTAACATATTAAATTATATGCAAATCAACAATCATCAGACAAATATTATATAATAGGAGGCATATTTTTCTCCATTCGTAAGTAATGGAGAAAAGCCCAGCTAAAAATAGTGTGGGCATACATTAAGCGGGCAATTCACAGGCCTGAATAAAAACCCAGGGTACTTAGTGTGTTCTCATCATACTTAAATAAATCTTTTGAGGAAAGGAAACGGCACTTCATTTTAAGTCAAGATGTCATTTTCACTGTAATTACAACTTATATATTGCTAATGCACTATTTGACAATTCGTGATTTTAAAAAACTCCAGTATTTCACTATATCTCAATTCATGATTACTAGAGTTTTTTGTGTGCATGCATATAGTGCACTTTTTCTAAGTTTGCATTTACCATCCAAAAGCCATGATGAAATAACTAATTTTGCCTGTGATGTTGTCATTACATTATTGCTGGAGTAAAATATAATTCCAAATTGTTAATGAACTGAGTAAACTTTAATTTCTATGGTGACCTTGTAAAAATTAACCATTCCCCATTAAATATTGTATATTTATTTAATGATCTAAACCAATGAAGTGTTTTCCACTAAATCCTACAGTATATATTTGTCACAATCAGTGAAAATAGAAATGAATAAGACCAGGTATAATAAGGTATCAATTGTTCCTTCATCCATCACTAATGCTTCCAATCTGTTAAATATATTTGCCTATTTTCAGGGCCATGCTATGGTTAATATTTCCCACAAACACATGGAAACATTAACCAGTAGCGAACTTCTTTCTACTCATCAGTGTTCTGTCCTGTGTTAGTTACAGCAATGTAGTTACTGGGGAAAGGAACACTATTGTCTTGCTGAAATAGCAAGACAAATAATTCAAATTTGTCAAATGCAAGTTGTAGTTAAGTCAGACAACTACTGTCTCAGATTTTTAGTTTTCATTTATATGGCTTTACTTTCTCTAAATTTCAGCTGAAGTAGGATATGTCTGCATTATTTCCACTACAAGCTTTTTTTTTTTAAAGCACCACTACAGGAATATTTTGAAATACAGAAGTATTTGTTTCCACTCTGACATTATAGATGGCAGATACTTCTCCTCCTCGAGAATGTATTTCGGACATCCGTTTACCTCTCTTTCTTCCCCATTCTCTTCCCCATTTTCCCTGAAAACATAAAAAAGTGGACTGGTTCCTAGTAAATTAATGTGTGGTCTTTGGAATGCAGTATAATTGAAGAAAAGGGGAGGGGAATAGTCAATTTTCCTGTGCATGTTACTGGGTAATCAAGGATCATTGGTTGAAACTGGTTTTCATTTCAGAACCAACCAGCCATTACATTCTTTGACTTTTCTATGTCTCTGCATGGAAGTTGAAAGATTCTATGAAGGTGAGCATTTGGATACCTGGTCTGTTGTTTCAAGTGAAGCCAGTAAAATTCCAGGGATCATTCCATACAGAGTCTGTCAGGATCAGGATAAATCTTCCCCATCAAAACCGTTGTTGTTCCTTTTATGCAGGGAGAAATTGGCTCTTGACAGGCCCCCAGATTCCAGAAACTTAGTTGCCATTATTCTTCTGGTTTGATTTTAGAGCAGCTTAAGTCCAGGGTGCCCCAGAATCCTCATGGCTTGAATTAAGTGAGTAGGGGTTATTAACAGAGATTCCAAGAACACATCATAAAAACAAAAGAAAATGGGGAACAGCAGAGCAGAATTTAGAGGTAACATCATCATGCAGTCTTGAGGTTCAATGTGGAATGCTAAAGTGTACTTCTGGGGTGGCTGAGTAGAGGGGGGCAAAGGAGAAAAAATTGGGACAACTGCAATAGAATAAACAATAAAAAAGTGTACTTCTGCCCTGGCTTATGTGGCTCAGTCATTTGAGTGCTGGCCTGCAAACCAAATGGTTGCTGGTTTGAATCTCAGTCAGGCCACGTGCCTGGGTTGTGGCCAGGTCCCCAGTAGGGGGTGCACAAGAGACAACCACACATTGATGTTTCTCTCCCTCTCTTTCTCCCTCCCTTTCCCTCTGTCTAAAAATAAAATAAATAAAATCTTTAAACAAAAAGTGTACTTCTAAGAATGATTAAGTCATACATAATTTAAGGTATTTTCTTCTTCCTGTCAGCATAATATATTCACGTGGAGTGGGGGAGGGCATTAGCAATCTCATATTTTCCTCCTTTCTCCACTTATCCATTGCTGAGTATTCCCTACTACTGTGGTACCTTCATCTGCATGAGGGGTGCTGTTCCTTCACTTTATTTCTGTTTCCGGGCACCAGTAGGGTCCAGCAGAGACCCTCTGCTCCAAGCTAGGTGACCTGTACAGAAGGTAAGTGTTGTGGTAATTCAAAAGATAATCATTGCTGAGCAGAACTAGGTTGATCTTGAAAACTGGAAGCCTGGAAGCTAATACTAGGTGGACTCTAAAGTCAGACTCCCTAGGTTCGAATCTCAACTTTATCACCCTGTTAACTATGACAAGTAAAGTAAATTATTGACTTCTTTATACCTCAGTTTCTTAATCTGTAAATCAGGGCTGATAAGAGTACCTATCAAATAGGATTCTAATGGATATTAAATGGGTTCATATTGATAAAAAATTTAGTGCCTGACACATAGTAAGTACTATCCTAATGTTAGTTAAATAATGAATCTCCTTAAATACAACTTTGTTAAGTTCCCAGGCTGAAACTCTTTTTTAAAAAGATTTTATTTATTCATTTACTTACTTATTTTCAGAGAGAGGCAAAGGGAGGGAGAAAGAGAGGAAAAGAAACATGGGTATGAGAGAGAAACATCTCAAAGTCCCCCAACTGGGGACCTGGCCTACAGTCCCGGCATGTGCCCCAACTGGGAATTGAACAGGTAACCTTTTGGTTCAAAGGCTGCTGCTCAGTCCCCTGACCCACACCAGCCAGGGCCCAGGATGGAACTCATGACATGTAATATAGTTGCACACAGAATGGACACATTTTTATGCTAATTTCAAATCTCATATCAGTAAGTGTAATCATTTTATGGTGTTAGAGGAATGTGAAGGAGCCCCCAGAGAAGGTGGCACAAAGGTGTAACCAGAAAAGAAAGTCATAATAAAGGTAAATAAGTGAAGCTACTATGTATTCCAATATATGCACTGACTGTCATGGTAGCCAATAGCCACATGTGGCTATATAAATTTAAATTAATTAGAGTAAAATAAAAAGTTTGTTCCTTAATTGCACTGGCCACATTTCAACTGCTTAATAACCACACATGGCTAATGGCTATCATATTGCACAGCACAGATCTAGAACATTTCAATCATTACAGAAAGTTTTCAATTAGCAATAATTGCGCCTCAAATAAACCTCATTGACTATGCTTCTTCCACTGTGCTAAGCTTCATTACAGAAAGTTTTATTGAACAGTACTGATTCAGATTTTTAAAGATTGACCCATTTAATGTAATTCAACTTTTGTTTCAACTAAGGCTATTTCTAAATGTGTGATTTGTCAGAATTCCTACGTAAAGAAGCTTACAAATTAAAAACATTTTTTGTAAGGTACACATCCTGATTTTGGGTTTCATAAATGACAGACTCATAAAACTAGAAGCACCAGGGAAAACTGAAGTCCTGCCCACAAAGTAGGCACATAACATCAGCCACTCCTTCCAAGGTGGTAGAGGGTATGCAGTGATTGTTTTTTAAGAGTAACTGGGTGATGAGTAGAGGTGTCCCTGGGAAAGTTTAGTGTGTATATTTGGCCGGATCTCTCTGGCAGTGAACAAAGAACTTTCTTGTTGGGTGAGAAGAGGCAGAAGTGGAGGTATCATTCAACTTTCTTTCAATATTTGTCTAGCTCTTAATTATTACAATTGAAGTAGATATAATTAAGAAATATAAATGGGAATGAAATATCAACTGGACAATTTGTGATGAGTTTTGTTTTGCCAGAAATTTCCTGATTGTTGTCTGTAGACATTATATTTATCAGCCTCTTTTTAATGGATTTTGTGTAGACTCAGATGCTTCTTTCTAAGCTATTTCTTTGGTTGACTTCACATAGTTCAGCACTAAAAAAAAAAAATTCTCCAGGAATTGTTATAGACAATTACTTGGACTGGGCTTATCTCATTTTACTACTGTAGCCATGATCTTGGTGCTTATGCTTGGAAAAATCCAATGAACAGCCCTTTCTACCCATTGCATTTAACTTAGTAAGATGGATTTTTGTCTAGAACATATTATAGTATAAAGGCAGTGGCAGCAGGGAGGCCACATTCTATCATAGTGCTTAGAATTCTATCATCACTGATTAAATATTTGAGTTACATAATGCCTTATATTTGCATAGGTTGCATGTATTGCCCAGTACTTTTACTCACATCATTTCACGTAATCCTCACAACAATCTTATGATTATGATAATATCTACATTTTTACAGATTAGGAAACAGAGATTTGGCAAGGGAGAAAATATAAATCACTAGCTTAAAGTCACTGATTAATGTAGCAGAGCTGAGACCTGGACTCTTTAATTCCAAGGCCATTTGTTTATCTATTACTCAAAAGCCATCTCTTGGCTTCATTTTTAGTGTCTATTTTTTCAATCTAAAATGTGTTTATTGGGATGGTTCCCCACTCACCTTGATTCAGGTGCCTTAGTGCTGCTTCCTTCTGAAGGAGCGTCCTCTGTCAGCCTCACCCTTCCCTCCTGTGGGCTGACAGAGGACAGTGGAGCAGCCACACACAAAACTACCATTGTGCGTGACTGATGACGGTGGTGATTTTAAAGCATCCTGGGCGTTTCACATCCATGCAGTAGGAACTTATGGCTCTGTGCCAGGTGTTTCTTCTTGTGTTTCCTCTTCTCTTCTGGAGAGGGATGGAGATCCTTAGTGAGAGGCATGTTGTCCTGGGGAAGTCATCACAGCTGGAAAGCCTTAGGGTCTACTTTTTAAATTGCAAATATCCTTAAAGGACTAAAATATGTAACTTCCATAAGCTATTCATACCTTAGTGTAAATTAGAAAATCATCTTGATTTTCTCAGTGACCAGAAGTTTGAAAACAACAAAATCTCAGGGTGGGATTTTAAAGGCCATTTTTGCCAATGCTGGGCCCTCAAGGAATGGGGGGTGTTATTGATGGGCTGAGAAGAGAGTCATTTGAAGCTTGAGGGAAGTGTCTAAGTACAATGCTGCCTGTGACCATAGACTTCTGGACTCAGAGTAGCAGGACATGGTGGGGACACCCACAGAGTGGGAGGGAAAGACAAAAGGAAAAGGAAAGAAAAGGGTATGTTTGCCCACTAGTCAATTTTTCTTAACTTCAGCTCATAGCTGCTGAAATATTTTGTGGGGTGTCATGGTTTTAAATATTGAGGGGCCAGTGCTGTGGACTGTGAGCAGAGCTCTACCAGGCAATGGGGCTTATTGATTTTTTCTCATTTCTCCACATTTTATTTTATCCTGTTGCTCAAAGCTTTGTGCGTGAGCTTTCTCTCACTTAAGAAGACAACCTGACCCAGTCACATAGCTATACCACTCTAAGGTAAACTGAATTCTCAGACACGTAAAAATGCTAAGTACTTAAATGGGTCTGAGTGAAATTATAAGGAACATTCCCTGGCATTTCCCCAGACATTACCAGATCCACTCTAGTCTAGAACATTAAGCAATCCAATTCAGCTGTGCATTCCTCTTGAGACAAAGCCTGTGTCTATAAAATGTTTGTAGTGATGAATGGGGGGAGGGCGACCTCACAGTGTGCAGAAACCAATAAAGCACTTTGAGTCTGGCAAAATCCCAGTCATCAAGGTTCCACAGATGTTAGTTTTAGTAAAAACAAATTCAGATGCATTTGCCCAGAGAACAACAATGAAGGATCACTGTATTCTGTATTTCCATTTATGTATTCAGTATGTTGGTTGCTGAGCCCTCATCCTCCTCCAGCCAGCTCTTCTCACAGCTGTGCTCCTCTGTATCCTCCTGTTGTCACCCTCTGTCTGTGCCTCACAGTCAACTTCATCTCATCTTCCTTCCCCTCCCTTGCCCTCTCTCTGCCTTTTCTACCTGAAGGGCTATTAGTCTAATAAAAGCTTTCAGGGGAAAAGGCAGTGAATGTTGTTTTTGCAAAGGCAAAACCAGTCTGCATCATGAGCGGGACAGTGGAGCTGGAGGAACACAGGAGATCTGGGTCTAGTCTCAGCTCTGTCCCCAGCCGTCAGGGAGACTTGGGATAAATTACTTTCCTTAGGGGCTCAAGGTTTCCTTGTGTGTAAAACAAGGTTCTCTATTTGAAATTCTCTATTTGTAGAATCCCAGGAATATTATATATAATCAAAAAATGAGGCTGGGAGTTGAAGGCATAGTTGTCCCAAAAATCATCTTTTTATAAAGCCTGAAAATAAAGGAGTACAAGTTTTATTTTTTTAAGATTTTATTCATTTATTTTTAGATAGAGGGTAAGGGAGGGAGAAAGAGAGGGAGAGAAACATCAATGTGTGGTTGCCTCTCAAGCACCCCCTCCTGGGGACCTGGCCCGCAACCCAGGCATGTGTCCTGACTGGGAATTGATCTGGTGACCTCCAGTGACCCTTTGATTTGCAGACCCGCACTCAATCCACTGAGCCACACCAACCAGGGCAAAGAGTACAATTTTTAAAATGATAAATCTATTTGCTAATTTAAAACAATGAAAGCAGCACACACATTCCAAAAATCAGAATTACCTAAAATCTCCTTGATCAGAATGAGGTTATTCTTAAGAGAGCTATCAAGCAACTCTTCCTTCTGAAGGCACCATGTCCAGAGAGGGTGTTAGCATCCAAAAGTAACAGGTAACAGCTTGAATTGTCTAAATATTGAACACATTCTATACAATAAAATAATTACAAACAAAGGTAAAGATTTATGTGTCATATTTATCTTGTGTCTAATCAACCTGGTGAAGTAGAACAAACTTGGGACATGAAATTAGAACATCAGGGTGCTAGCCTTGACTCAACATTTTATTGCCTGTATTAGTCAAAGTCAATTTGGCTGCTCTCCATTTACTTCCTCCTCCCCCAACACACACACACACACACACACACACACACACACACACACACACACACACACA
>PVJD01018666.1:0-13761 GCA_004026545.1 Mormoops blainvillei | reverse complement strand
ACCTGCCTAATGGTTAGTGGCTATTGAACTCCAAACCTTATTTTATAACCTTGAAAGTTATTCAAAAGTGCTACTCAGGCTCTTAGATTCTCAATTGCCTCCTCTGGAATCATCCTCTATCCTAATGATCAATTAGTAAGTATTTTAAACCTTGCAGGCCATAACATCGCTGTTGTACCTACTTAACCCTACTGTTGTAGGGTGAAAGTGACCATAGAAAATACATAAATAAATAGGGGAGTACATGGTCCAATAAAATACAAAACAAGAGGTGGGCTGGATATGGTCTGTAGGTGATAGTTTGCCAACGCTGTCAAAAAGAAAAAAAATGGCTCCATATGTCCACTCACCACCAAATCTTCTGTGATAGAATTATTCTATCACAGTAATTATGTTATCTTGTTAGTTCACAAATAGCTCCAAGCAGATGATTTTTATACTTTCATCAGCTATTCTGGTTGTCCTTATTGGATAATTAGTCCAAAGTATCTAGCAGTACCTGAAATGCAAGAATCCTTAATAGGATTTTGGATCAAGAAAACTCCATAAAAGGAAAAACCATTAATTCTAAGAAAACTTAAAATTTCTATGGATTAGAATTGAATGAACTATCTGTGCAGCCTCAGAAGAAGTATGTTTATTAAAACCTCTAAGGGCTTGAAACATTCCTACTAAGATCAGGAATAAGGCAAGGATATTCCCTCTTAGAGCTCTTTTTCTTTTTTCTTTGTATCATTCTTTTTAAAAAATAGTTAATTTTCATTGTATTTTTTCATTACCATTTATTCCCCTTATACCCTCTTCCATCTCCACCCATCCCCCTCCTTCCCCACAATCATGGCACTGTTGTCCATGTCCATGAGTCCTTTTTCTTTTATGCTCAATCCCTTCACCCCAACCCCCCACCTAGAGCTGTCAACCTGCTCTGTATCTCTGAGCCAGTCTCTGTTTTGCTTAATATCATATTAAAAATACTAGTTAGTGCAATAAGAAAAAGAAACAAGAAGTATACAGATTGAGAAGATATAAAACAATCTTTGTTCACAGATGACATAACTGTCTATGTAGACTATCTATAAAGAATCAACAACAAAAACAACAACAACAAACTCTCCTGGAATGAAAAAACAATTATAGCAAGGATACAGGATAAAAGGTTAATATACAAAAGTCAATTACTTTCCTATTATCAGCAATGAATAAGTGGAATTATAAATTAAAACACAATACCATTATATTAACATCCAAAAAATGAAATACTTGGGTATAAGCCTAACAAAATATATACAAAATCTACATAATAAAAATAAAAAAAATCAAAGAAATAAGTAAATGGAAATTTATTCTATGTTCATAGATAGGAAGACTCAATATTGTCAAGATGTCAGTTCTATTCAACCCGATGTATAGATTTAATGCAATATCAATGAAAATCTCAGCAAGTTATTTTGTGGATATCAACAAATTGATTATAAAGTTTATATGGGGAGAAAAAGATCCAGAATAGCCAACAGAACATTGATAGAGAAAAACAAAATTGGAGGATAGATTCTACCCAAAGTCAAAAGGTACTATAAAGCTACAACAATAAAAACTGTGTGGTATTGGTGAAAGAATAAACAGATAAATGGAATGGAATGAAGAACCCAGAAATAGACCCACAGACATATAATCAGTTAATTTTTGACAAAGGACCAAAGTCAATACAATAGAAAAAAGTCTTTTTCACAAATAGTCCTGGAATAAATAAGCATTCACATAAAAAATAATAATACTAATTAAAATAACCTAGACACAGATTTACATTCTTCACAAAAATTAACCTAAAATTGTTGGCAGACCGAAATGTAAAATGCAAAACTGTAATATTCTTAGAACACAGGTGAAAACCTAGGTGAACTTGGGTATGGCAATGACTTTTTACAAACAACAGCGAAGGTCCAATCCATGAAAGAAATAATTGATAATTTGGACCTCATCAAAATTAAAAACTTCTGCTCTGTGAAAGACAATGTCAAGAGAAATAGAAGAGAAGCCACAGGCTAGGAGAAAATATTTGCTGAAGACATCTCATAAATATCTGTTATCCAAAATATACAAAGAACTCTTAAAACTCAACAAGAAATAAACAAACAGCCCAATTTAAAAATGTGCCAAAAACCCTAACATACACCTCACCAAAAAAGATATACAGATAGAAAATAAGCATATGAAAAGCTGCTCTACATCATATGTAATCAGGGAAATGCAAATTAAAACAAGGAGGTACCACTGCGCACATAAAAATGGCCAAAATCCAGGGCAATGATAATACCATACTCATATACTAGTGAAGATATGGAGCAAAAGGAACTCTTGTTCATTGCTGGAGGGGATGCAAACTAGTACAATCACTTCGGAAGACAGTTTGGCAGGTACTTAACAAAACAACATGATTTTACCATATCCTTCCAGCAGGCATGCTCCCTGGTATTTACCCAAGGGGTTGGGGACTTATGTTCACACAAAAACACACACACAGATATTTATAGCAGCTTTATTCATTATCACTAAAACTTGGAAGCAACCAAGAAGCCCTTCAGTAGGTGAATGGATAAACTGTGGTACATCCAGAAAATGGAATATTATTCAGCACTAAAAAGAAATGAACTATCAAGCTATAAAAACATGTGCAGGAAAGTTAAACGCATATTACTAGGTGAAAACATTAACGTGAAAAGGCTATACATTGTATGATTCCAACTATATGAAATTCTAGAAAAGGCAAATCTATGCAGACAGTAAAAAGAACAGTACTTGCCAGGGGTTGACAGGGGGAGGGGGTGGGAAAGAAAAGGCAGAGTACAGAGGACTCCTGGGGAACTGAAAATACTATGTATAAAACTGTAAGATGGAAATGTCATTATACGTTTCTTCAGGCCCATATAATATACAATGCCAAGATTGATTTCTAATATAAACTATAGACTTTGGGAGATTGTGACATTTATCAGTTGTAACAAATGCCCCTCTCTGGTGCTGGATATTGATAATGGGGGAGGCTATTCAACTGTGGAAGGCAGGGGATAAATGGGCAATCTCTGAATCTTCCTCTTAATTCTTATGAGAACCTAAAACCACTCTAAAAATATTTTGAGAAATAAAGAATACAAATTTAAAAAATAATTGGAAAGAATCTTGAAGGAGTTATTTTATCTCTGGGGTTAATTATCAAAATCCTAGAAACTGCCTTCTATGTCCATCTGCATGAAATATTAAATATTTGTTTTGCAATTTTATGTTCTTTTCACTTGATTAGTCCTAAGGCTACAAACTTGAATTATTCTCATTTCATGATCCAAAGGAGCACGTAATGGGGATGATCCTGCTCTTTGAGAAAGGCCACCCAATCCATTTTCTTTCTTTTCATTGGTTACACCTTATAGCATTTGCTACATATGAAGTATATGGTATGTTATAAGTACTCCTGAAAGACTGAACAGATTTCTCAACCAACTTACCCTCACAAATAGCTGGTAATTCAAGATTCTTTTTAAATCTTAATAGTCATAGTAGCATGCTTCGAATGTCAATACAACTCTCTCAAAAACTTAGTAGTCTTCTGCCCTGATGTGGCTCAGTGGATTGAGCATCGACCTGCAAACCAAAGGGTTGCAGGTTTGATTCAACAGTCAGGGCACATGCCTGGGTTGTGGGCCAGGTCCCCAGTAGGGGGTGCACAAGAGGCAACCACACACATTGATGTTTCCCTCTCCCTCCATTCCCCTCTCTCTAAAAATAAATAAATAAAATATTTTTAAAAACTTAATAGTCTTCTTATCTATTTTATTATAATCATTTTCATGTGCCCAAAATCTTAACAACAGTTCTAAGACATCATTTCCAGAAATAATTAATATGTTGTTTTTAGTACTTCCATTTTTATATCTCAAATTAATGACCAGTTATTTGAGCCTATGAGACTTAAGAATGAGAACAATTCTCTTAGATTCTTTTCCCTGAACCATTGCTTTCAATGTAAAGGATTTACTGTGCATAACATTCTTAATTTGACCTTTGTTTTAAAGTAACTATAATCATTTAGGGAGTTCAATAATAGGTGTGTAGGTTTATCCTTAATTGGTCTATGTTTTAAGGATCAGTTTTACTTGAACTTGGATTTTCAAAGTCTCTAATAATTTTACCCCTTACTGTTTATCCTATGAGAAGTTTTGTAATATCCTCTATCTCTGTCTCTCTTCTTTTATCTTTTTTAAGCTCATTCTTTTTCCTGTCAAACATTGTCAAAAGTAACTAGCTCCTGCTACAAACATTCTGCTTCACAATCTCTTCTTTTCTGAAACTGCAAGTTTATTAGGTACATGAACTGCCAAGACCTTTTTGGAAAATATTTTGTCAATACATCTTACTCTTTCCAGTCTCATGTAGTCATTTTCTCTTCTGAAGATTACTGTGCTTCTAACAAGCAAAATAGAAACAGGCTCATACATAGAGAGCAAGTTGACTATTGGGGAGGGGTTAGAGGTGTAAGAATTGAGTATAAAAGCAAAAAAATAGAAAAAACTCACGGACATGGACAACAGTGTGGTGATTGCCGGTGAGGGGTGGGAGAGTTAGAAGAGGGTAAAAGGGGGATAAATGAATGGGAATGGAAAGAAACTTCACTAGCAGTGGTGAACACACCTAGTGTACAGATGATGTGTGGCAAAACTGTGCTCCTGAAACCTGTATAATTTCATTAACCAGTATCACCCAAATAAATTCAATAAAAAGGAAAAACAAACCAAAAAATATATTACTGGGCTTCAAAACTAATGCCATTTATCAAAAGAAATTTCTTGTCGTTATGGTGGTGTTCTACACCTGGTATCAGTAAAGAGAGGCTGGGTTATGCTGTGAAGAGCAAACAACCCCAACTCTTAGTGGCTTAAAAAGAACTAGGTACACTTCTTGCTCTCATTACTTAACCATTTTGTGTTCATGGGGGATCTCTGCTTCATGTCATTTCCACTGAAGGATTCAGGGTGGTGGAGCCTATACCATCTTTAATGTTCTAGGTAGCTAAAGCAAGAAAAAGGAAAATACAGAAAATTGAACCACAACTTCTTAAATGCTTCGACACAGAAGTGACACACATAACTTCACATTTAATTGGCCGAAGCAAATGGCTAGCTTTGAGAGAGTAGTGAAGTGCTCCTGTGGCCCAAAAGGACAGGTCTTTTCACAATTTGTTAACTGGATTGTTTGTCTTCCTGGCATTGAGTTGTATGAGTCCTTTATATGTTTTAGAGATTAAACTCTTGTCCAATGTATCATTGGTAATATGTTCTCCCATACAGTGGGTTCCCTTTTCATTTTTAAAAACATATAATCTTTATTACATTTTTTCCATTACCTTTTACCTTTTAGGAATTGAATCTAATGTTTCTTTGGGTAGTATGGAAATTTTAATGATGTTAATTCATCCTATCCATGAACACGGTATGTGCTTCCACTTATGTGTATTTTCTTCAATTTCTTTTCTTCAGTGTCTAATCATTTTCCCTGTACAGGTCCTTTCACATTCTTGGTTTGGTTTATTCATAGGTATTTTATTTTGAAGCAATTGTGAATGGGATTGTTTTCTTAATTTCTCTTTTTGTTAGTTCATTATTGGCATATAAAATGCAACTGATTTCTGAATATTAAGTTTGTTTTCTGCTACTTTGCTGAATTCATTTATCAATTCTAGTAGTTTCTTGGTGGAATCTTTAGGGATCTCTATGTACAGTATTATGTCATCTGCAAAGACAGACGGTTTTATACATTCCTTTCCAATTTAGATGCCTTTTTTTTCTTATTCTTGTCTGATTACAGTGGCTAGGACTTCTAGTACTACATTGAATAAGACAGGTGAAAGCAGACATCCATCTCTTGGTCCCTATCTTAAGGGGAACATTTGTAATCTTTGCCATTGAGTATGATGTTGGCAGTGGGTATGGCATATATGGCCTTTATTATGTTTAGGAATGTTCCTTATATTCCCACTTTGCTGAGGGTTCCTAATCATAAATGCATGCTGGATTTTCTCAGCAGCTCTTTCTGCATCTTGATGTAATCATGTGGTTTTTATCCTTCATTTCTTTATGTGGTGAATCACATTTATTGATTTGCAAATATACCAAATAAAATTCTTTATATGTAGAGAGCAACTTATGACATTTCAGACTTTCTTGTTTGGAAACCTTGCATTCCTGGACTAAATCCCATTTGATCACGGTGTATGATCTTTTTGATACATTGCTGTCTTCAGTTTGCTAATGTTTTGTTGAGGATTTTATCATCTATGTTCATCAGTGATATTGGCCTATAATTTTCTTTCTTTATAATGTCTTTATCTGGTTTTTCAATTAGGATAATCCTCACCTAATAAAATGAGTTTAGGAGTCTTCCCTCCTCTTGAATTTTATAAAATAGTTTGAGAAGGAGAGGTGTTAGTTCTTCTCAGAATGTTTGGGAAAATTCAGTAGTGAAGCCATTTGGTCCATGGCTTTTCTTTGTTCAGAGTTCTTTGATTACTGCTCCAATTAATTAGGTATAATCTGTCTATTCAGATTGTCTGATTCTTCCTGATTTAGTTTTGGAAGTTTGTATATTTCTAGGAATTTTTCCATTTCACCTAGGTTGTTCAGTTTGTTAGCATATATTTGGTCACAATACTTTCTTACAATCCTTGTATTTCTTCAGTGTCACTTATTATGTCTCCTCTTTCATTTCTAATTTTATTTATTTGGTCCTTTTTTTTTTTGATGAATTTGGTTAAAGGCTTGTCAGTATTGTTTATCTTTTCAAAGAAGCAGCTCTTGGATTCATTGATCTTTAATATTGCTTTTCTTTATTCTTTCATTTATTTCTGCTCTGATCTTAATTATTTATTTCCTTCTACTAACATTGGGCTTTGTGTGTTGTTCCTTTTCAGGTTCCTTTAAGTGTGAAGTTAGACTATTCATTTGAGCTTTTTCTTGCCTTTTGAGATAGATCTGTAATGCTATGAGTTTCCCTCTTAGGATCACTTTCCCAGTGACCCACAGATTCTGGATTGTTGTGTCCTCATTTTCATTTGCTTCAAGGTGTCTTTTTATTTCTTCCTTGATCTCATTGTTGACCCATTCATTGGTTAATGACATGTTATTTAACTTCCATGTCTTTGTGCATTTTTCAGTGTTTATCTTGTCATTGATCTCTAATTCCATAGCATTGTGGTCGAAAAAGATGTTTGATATGATTTCAATCTTCTTAAATTTATTGAGACTCATTTTGTGTCCTAGAATGTAGTCTATCCTAGAAAACATTCCATGTGCACTTGAAAAGCATGTATATTCTGCTGTTTTGGGGTTAAATGCTCTGAAGACATCAATTAAATCTATTCGATCTATTGTACCGTTTAAAGCCACTGTCTCCTTGTTGATTTTCTGCCTGAAAGATCTATGCATTGAAGTCAAAACCCACAAGTATGACTGTTATCTGTCAATCTCTCCTTTTATGTCCATCAAGATTTGTTTTACATATGTAGGTGCTCCTATGTTGGGTGGAGAAATATTTTGTAGGGTTATATCCTCTTTTTGGATTGTTCCCTTTATCATTATATAGTGTCCTTCTTTGTCTCTTACTGTAGCCTTGGTTTTAAAGTCTACTTTGTCAGATATGGGTACTGCTACCCTAGCTTATTTTTTTCCCATTTTAAAAATATATCTTTTTTCATCCTTTTACTTTTACTCTGTGTGTCTCTTGGAGGCAGCATATATATGGGTCTTCTTTTCTTATCCATTCAGCTACCCTATGTCTTTTGGCTGGAGCATTTCAGCCATTTACATATAAGGTGATTTTTTTTAGATATCTATGTAGTGCCATTTTATAGTTAGACTGTTTTCCTCTGTTTTTCTTTTCCTACTTCTTTGTCTTGTTCTTCTGAAAGGAAACCCTTTAACATTTGTTGTAGCATTGGTTTGGTTTTAACAAACTCCTTTAGCTTTTTCTTGTTAGGGAAGCTCCTTATTTCTCCTTTGATTTTAAATGATAGCCTTGCTGGGTAAAGCAGCCTTGATTGCAGGTCCTTGGTTTTCATCACCTTGAATATTTCATGCCACTTCCTTCTGGCCTGAAATGTTTCTGATTAATAATCAGATGACAGTCTAGTTGGTGCTTCCTTGTAGGTAACTAACTGTTCTTCTCTTCCTGCTGTTAGGATTCTCTCCTTATATTTAAGCCTTGTCATTTTAATTATGATGTGTCTTGGTATAGACCTCTTTGGGTCCAACCTGTTTGGGACTCTCTGAGTTTCCTGGACTTGTGTGACTTTTTCCTTCACCAAATTAAGGACATTTTCAGTTATTATTTGAAACTGAATAATAGTTTCCCATAATCCCTTGCTCACTCTCTTCTCCTTCTGGTATTCCCATAATGCAGATGTTGTTTCCCTTCATGTTGTCAAAGATATTTCTTAAGCTCTCTTTATTTTTTTAATTATTTTTTTCTTTTTGCTGCTCTGCCTAATTGTTATTCTACCTTGTCTTCTATAGCGCTGACTCAACCGTCTGCTTCCTGTACATACTGTTGATTTCTTTCAGAGTATTATTTATGTCAGATATTGCATTCTTTATTTCTGACTGATCTTTTTTATGGTTTCTATGTCTTTTTCACAGTTTTGTATCTTTATGATCATTACTGTAAACTCTATATCTGAAAAATTGCTCACTTCGATTTCATCCAGTTGTTCTGGAAAAATCTCTTCTTCTTTTATTTGAGGTCTGTTTTTCTGTCTTCCCATTTTGGCTGCTTTGTGTTTTCCACTTTAGATGTTAAACTAATCTGTTGTTAATCATAATAGTGGGTGGAAGTTTATTTTCTATCAATAGCCAATGATATACGCCAAATAAAATTCTTTATATAGAGAGAGCAACTTATGACATTGCAGACTTTCTAACTTGGAAAAAGTATAAAATATTCAACCAAATTAACCTTTCAAAATTAAAAAGAGCTAATATGTCTATATATTAACTATATGCAATATATCCTAAAAGATTTTTTATTTAAAGGCTTTTATTCATATATCTTCAACCATTTCGAATGGTACATTTCTATAGTAGCATACCAATAGGGTATATTAGAATCGGAAATACAATATTCACTCACTACTATACACAACTAATCAGGCAAGAGACACTATTTGTCCTACCTACAAACTTTTCTAAAGAAGCTGCCTTATGGCACCTACTGCTGAGGTAGTTTCTTATTGTATGACTTTCTCACAATTTACAAGAAATTGAATAGATTGATGTTGGACAGTGGTGAAAATGTAGCCAGTCCATAGGCTTGTCAGAAACATATGGACAAGCTGGTTAAAACACAAATACAAAATATAATTTTGTCTACTCAGATTCATCAGTGAGTATTTATGTAAAGTCATAATGTAGTGGTTACCTATCTGGGGGGCTGATGTTGGGAGTGTGCCAACTGAAACCATGTGAAAGGCAAACTTATGAAGGAATAGTTTTTTTTTTAAAGCAATAAAGAATATGGATGCCAAGCAAAAGAGAATGCAGTAGACCATTAAATACTAGGAAGGGAGGGATAAAAGAGAGAAAAGGCGAGTGAAAGCCACAATCTCTGTCATAACTACCTTGTTTTCTAGACACATTTTTAGTTTCATTCTCCATATATCATGAACTCTTTGCTGTGAAATCATTTGAATAGCTCTCTGGTCCTTGCATTAATAAAACTGAACTAAAGCAATACTACATTTTATAAATGATTAAAGATCTTCTTCTGAATACCAAAAAATATATATTAAAAGGAGAAAATAGAAAATACAACCTTGACTTCTAGAAAAACATACTTTAAATTTCATTTTGATATCTATTTTCTCTTCACAGAAAAATAATATTCCCACTTAAACATGGTTTTAATTTTAGGCACTCTAATGTAAAGGTTTTAATTACTATTATACTTTTTAAATATTTAATTGTATTAAAAGATTTCTACTTTTTGCATAAAACTGAGAATTTTTTTCACTTTCATAACTTGTATTGCTTTCCTAGGATAATTACTAAACATCAAGATCATTGAAACTTGTACAAAATTGCTAATGGCTTTTCTAAATGTAATTTCATTTTAGACTTGAAATGTCTATATGGACACATTGCACTTACTAATCACTTGAGCTGACCTCGCAGCAGTTAAATAAAGCAGATTCTATTATGAAGATTATAAAGTGTGTTACCGACATCCATGTATTGTATTTATAATGGAGTATACTTAGAATCATCTGTAATCACAAACCAGTTTGTTATTGTCACTGTCATTTTTGTAAGAACTTTTTTTATCCTCACTTGAGGATATGTTTATTATTTTTTTTTAGAGAGAGAGGAGAGGATTGAGAGAGAGAGACAGAGGGAGAGGGAGAGAGAGAGAGGGAAACATTAATGTGAGAAACATCTCTCGGTTGCTTGCTGTATACACATCTTGACCAGGGATCAAACCTGCAACCTAGGTATGTGCCCTTACTATGGATTGGACCTAAAACCTTTTGGTTATGGGGTGATGTTCCAACCAACTGAGCCACCTGACCAGGGCAGTTAAGAGTTTTATTGTGCATAAAACTCAAAGCATAAATGTCACTCATTTAACATGTACAATTCAGTGCTTTTTAGGATATCCACAGAATTGTGGAACCATTTCTACAATCAGTTACACAATATTTTCATTTTACCCTTCAACCATCACTCTCCATTTCTATATCCCTTGATCCTTAGGCAACAACTCATCTACTTTCTTTCTCTATAGACTGACCTATTCTGGACACTTCAATAAGCAGTCTTGTATGGTTAGCTTCTTTCACTTAGTTTTCAAAGTTTATCTACATATAACATGTATCATAACTTCAGTCCTTGTTAAGGCTAAATAATATTCCATTGTATGAACAGAGGAGAGAGGGGAGGGGGAGACAGGGGAAAACAGGGGAAGGGTGGTCAAGGAACATATGTGGGGGATTCATGGACAAAGTCAAGGGTAGGTGGTGGGAGGAGTGGGGAGAAATGGACAAAACTGTATTTGAGCAACAATAAAAAAACTTTTAAAAATATTCCATTGTGTGGATTTTACCATATTTTTTCATCCTTTCATTAGTCGACTGAAATTTCATTTATTTTGACATTTTGGCTAGCATGAATAATGCTGCTATGAACATTTGTATATAATTTGTTTGTAAACAATGTTTTCATTTCTCTTGGGAATGTATAATTTCTGTGCCATAGGATAAACTGCATATTTATTAAGAAATTTTCAGATGTTTCCACAGTAACTATATCTATTTACATTACCACAAGCAGTGTCTGTGTGTTCCGGTTACTCCATATCTCCCCAGCACTTATTATTATAAATGTTTTGATTATAACCATCATAGTGGGTGAGATGTAGTATCTCATTTTGGTTTTCGTTGGCATTTTCCTGATGATTAATGATGTTGAGCAACTTTTCAGATGCTTATTGGCCGTATGTCTCTTCTTTGGAGAAATGTCAATTCATATCCTTCCCATTCCTAAATTGAGCTGTCTTTTTATTATTAAGTTGTAGGAATTCTTTATATATTCTAAATAAAAGTCCCTTATTAAATCTATGATTTTCAAATATTTTCTCCCTTTCTGGGAATTTTCTTTTCACTTTCTTAATGGTGTCCATTGAAGTACAAAAAGTTAATTTTGATGAAATATAATTTATTTATTTATTGTTTGGTTGCTATTTCTGCTGTCTTTAAAAGAAAATATCTAGTCTAAACAGTGAAACGAATTTTTCCCCCATGGATATAGACACAATCTTAACATTTGCTTCTCCAATCGCTAAATAGCAGTATCTATAAATTTATATTTACTAATTTTTTGAAGAGCGGCTTTTAAAATCATAGAATAAAGCTATGAGGCAATGGTAATTTTATTTTCTTATAGACATGGAGGGGTTTAAGTGACATTTTTTATATTAAAGTTTGCTTTATGATTATGTATGCCCAACTTACATGTTAGTTATTGTAGGTATTATTTAAGGTTTTTTTTTCCCTGTTATCCATGGTTGTAAGAAATTGTTTGTTGCTTTTGTCTACCTTTAATCTGTTTAATAAATGCTAATGCTTTACAGGAACAAATGACCATATAAGATGTAACTTTAAGTGCGCATGATTGTGGTGTCCATGAATACACACCAAATTGTTCTCCTGCTGTGAGGAGCATAGTTGAGTGATGGCCCCCACTGCTATTTGTCTGGATTCAGCACCATGTTAGTGCCAAGACCACACTTCCCCTTCATTGTTCATGGCCATGACTAAACATAGCAGTGGTTTTATGTCAGACTTATTTCTGTAGGACATGGGATTCCATCAATGGACAATTTAGTTGGTAGACTCCTGATAAACCTGGCAAAATTGTCTCGTAACTGTACTGCTTCCTGAGTCTCTTCCTACCAAGTACTATATTCTTCTACTCTCCCTTCATAAGTGTCACAGTCTGAAGCCTCTGCCTGACTACCTGTTTCACAGTCTACAACCCTCTTTCTGCCTACTCAGCTTCTTTTTCATTTATCCTTCACAAAATCCAGTAATTTTATTTTATCTTTAATGATATTTTAGAGTATTTTTCTCAGAGGACCTAAACTAACACAACAATGTTACATAAATTCCTTGGAAATATAAATATGTATATAAATCTCAGCTATGACACAGATATCCTTAATGGGATGGAGGGTCAAAATCATTATTTGAATACCTAGTCAAGATTTAAATAAGATTAGTCTCCAGAAGAGAGATTGTAAGGTACACATTCACATGTATCCATAGGCATCAATGCCCTTACAGGGAAGACAATAGAAGAGGAGATGAATTGGCTAGTTTAGAGGAAACTAGAATATGTTCCAAGATACAGCAAAGGAAAAGTTAGAGGTATAGCCACCAGGAAGAGAATAGTTATCACTAGCCATTGTGAATATAAGAAAATGTAAGGGGCTGAATACTATGGTACTTGAGGTAAACTGAATGTCTTATTACTTTACAAAAATAATTTCCCACCCTACAGGGATCCACTTAAGCAATATTGAGATGGGTGGCTTCTCACTGTGAGAGAGATTAAAATGCTTCGTCTGATCCAGAATGAAAGAAAGATGGTATGTTACTTTTCTATTTAAGAAAAAAATAACACAGGATTCTGGTTAAGAGGATAAACTTTGAGTTCATATGTGGGCTCAAGACCTGGTCCAGCTGCTCAAAAAATTTAGCTGAAACCTAGATTTATCATTATATAAAGAGGACAATACTTTATAAAAATATTGTGAAGAAAATATGAGATGATACATTAAAAATAAAGGACACATGCCAAGTCCTCAAACAATAAGAAATTTAAAAGAAAGGAAAATGTGAAATCAATAAAAAATGACTCTACAAAAGCAAATAGCAAAAGAAAAAGGAAATTAGTACACTCCCTGGCTGAGTGTTAAAGGCATGCTTTAATATGCACACCAAGCTTCAGAAAAGATTCAGAGAATTAAGGAAATTTCTACCAATAATTAGCTGACTACTAAAGTAACTAAGAAGAGATTTTGGTGTTCATACAGGAAAATGATACAGAATTTATAGATTTGTTCAGAAAAGTTATTAAGCCAACTACAACAATTAGAAGCACCAAAAACAAACCTTAGGAAAGAGAGAGAACCTTATTTTCATGGTGCCCACAGTTTATAAAATAT
>PVJD01018665.1:0-13759 GCA_004026545.1 Mormoops blainvillei | reverse complement strand
ATCTAGCATCAAACGACAATGCTCTAGTTAAATATAGCCTATTTATGTATTTCTCTCAACAAAAATGCAAGTGCCTCTATTAGCCAATGTTGCCCCAATAAATTTAATTAACAAAAGAAAATGCAGGTGCAGTTAGCTCATATCAGTTTTAATTATAACAATTATTATCAAAACAAAGATATAAAATAAGTTGTTCATGCACTTACCTTATTTTATTTTTAAATTTCATAATTAGCTCATTGGTTTTCATTTGCATATTATTTTACTCTTGTCACTTTTGCACTTTTAAACATGTCTCAGAGAAAGAGAAACTTTATAAAATAAGGTTACAGCTTGTTAAAATTTGCAAAATTCAATTTTCCTCATTTACTATCCATGTTTTCTAGGGCTTTCTTTAAAATAGGTAAGAAGTTTTAATGGGCCTCTTTACATAAGCTAGCTAAGGCTTATTCAGTTCTTACAACAGAGTTGGAAGCAGCAATTATTTGAAGACGTCTGTAGATTTTTGAGAAGCATAAGATAATTACTATTTCAGGTGCCTCTTTGGCTTATTTTAATAATAAAATTATTTATAATTTGGCTTGATTTTGGCTTCCCAAGTGAAAATTTTCATGGGGAGGCAGGGTTTGCTATAAAGGAGGACAGTACGGCAGGGTGGCCTGTTGAACCTGAGCTAACAGGTCCCACAGCTTATCACCCCAATCTGCCTCTCCAGGTAGGGGCAGCTGCTTGTACTTAGAGGTTCCAAATTCAGTGTTTAGCAATTCTGATGATCTAAGGAGGCAGGACTTCTATATACTATAGGAATTTATCTTTTTACCACAAGGATATTTAAAGCAGACGATATATGAAAATAAATGAATATTTAAAGAATGCAATGTTACAGTTTTTGTTTTAATAAAAACCAAACTTTTCAACCTTCATTCTGCTGGTCACTATACTTTGCTCCACTATACATCCTGGAGGAAATTAAACAGCATTGCAGCCAATTAATAAGCACTTATTGGATGTCTACTGTATAATGAATAAATGTGTTAGGGTTACAAAAAATGAATACATAGTATATGACATGGCCCTGCTTACAAAGAGTTGAAAGTCTTTTTAAGGAAGACTAAACTAATCTATGTGAATTAGTTCTGAGGGTAGGTACATGCAGATCGTGGTACTGATAGTCTACTCCCTTCAACAAATGTGCACCTGAACGCCTGTGTGACGTGTATGATGTCAGATGTATAAACATAACTGGGAAAACCACTAGGGCTAGAGGAATAGGGAGTGTGTGGTGGGAATTATTGGTTTAAATGTGCTCAGGCACTTGAACAACAATTAAAAAAAAAGAAATAAAGCAAAGCCAAGAATCTGACAAAAGCTATGAAATAAATACAAGTATTTCTCTCACAAAAAATGTGGTCAGAAGATTGCCAAACTTAGACTGTCTTATAAAGAAAACTAGAATCTAAAAATTTAGGATGGAGTTGGCCAATGGTGAGGTAAAACAAGCACATTCAAAGATACAGTAATGGATCTGGAACCATTTAAGGGATTAAATATTGACCGAACCATATCTGACTCAATTTATGACCTCAGCTTGAATTATTTCAACTATGTTTTACCATAAACTTTTATAAAATATTCAAGAAATTTTAAAAGCAGCATAGATCATTAAATATATGAATACAGACTATATCCAATGGGAAAGGCTAGCAAATATCATGGGCGAATCTCCACAAAAACAGCACAATAATTATTTGCATCCATCCCCCTTTTCAATTCATATCTATTCTAATTAAAAACCTCTGGGGAATTTAGTAAGTAATTGTTAATGCATAGAAAGTCAATGTCTATTTCATTGTCATCTTCTTATTGCTCTGTCAGCATCATTCAGTACATCTTAAAAGCCTATTCTCATGGCTTCTGAAGTACTAGGCTCCCCGCATTCTTCCTACCTCTCCTGTTGCTCTTCTTTGCTGGTTCTTCTCTGTCTGACCTGTACATGTCCAAATTCTTGCTCCGGGTTCTCTTCTCTTCACTAGACACAGGCTTCCTCAATGATCTCATTTATTCATGCCTTCAGCAACCACGCACATGTCCACCTGCCTACTTGGCAGGTTGTCTACTGTCTAATGGTTACTTGAAACCATTTACCTTCTCAGCTATCACTTTTTCCAAACCACCGTCATCTCTTGCTGGCCTTCTATGTTTCTTTAAAAGCCATAAAATTACATTTATTTATATTCATACAATGCAATCAGAATGATCTTTCAAAAATGTAGTTGTCTGTGGTAGGGTTAAATTTGCACAATGCACAATTCAGATGTAATTTGATTTTTCTAGAACTAGACTCAATTCCTACCTCTTAGTGTTCATTTGTATTGTCCAGCATTACATTGTTTTTAATGAGTCCTAGTTAAACTCAGTGACTTTCATTTTTCTTAGTGTCTTCTCAGTAAATTTTAGGTTTCTAACCTTCCTTTTTTCCCCCTCTTTTATTCCACATCTAAGTTGGTGGTGGGCAGGCCACTTTTGCAGCTTCATGGCATTAATGGAGATCAACCACCTGCTCTGAAGCTATTCTCAGCTTTTCATCGGCACCTGTTGAGAGTAACTAGTCTAGTCACTGGCATCTATTACATCTCCCAATGTTCTCCCTTATTCCTTGGTTCTGGTCTGTCAGGTACACCCAGATCCCTGTGTCTTCAGGCCACTTCAAGCCCTCACACAGACACTTCCTCTGCCACTCTCGGGGACACAGTACAATTCAGATGTTTGTCAATTTAGACTCAAATAAGTATAGCAGATGATGTAACCTTTCTACATGTGCATGGAACAAAAAGTTCTCTCTCTTTACACTTGAAGAGTTAAAAAAAGCCACTGAATTACAATTCTCTCCAGATAAGCTAAAAACTTGTTCTGATATTCCATTTAGGTTCATTTAAAAATTGGCACATTGAAGAAGAATGAAAACTAATTTGACTTTCTGAAAAAATTCTGCTGCTATTAGGTCACTTCAAAGTCCCTGACAAAGCAATCTTGAGAAAGAAGAACAAAGCTAGGGGCATCACACTTCCTGATTTCAAGCTATATCATAAAGCTATAGAATTCAAAATGGTATGGCACTGGCATAAAAATAAACACATAGACCAGTGGAACAGAACAAAGAGCCCAGAAATCAACCTAAGCATAGCATATATGCATATATGGTTACCTAATTTTGACAAAATCACCATGAATACACAATGGGGAAAGGATAATCTCTTCAATAAATGATGCTAGAAAAACTGGGTATCCACATGCAAAAGAATGAAATTGGACTTTTATATTATACCATACACAAAAATTAACTCAAAATGGATTAAAGACTTAAACGTAAGACCTGAAACCATACAAATCCTGGAAGAAAATATAGGGAAAAACTCCTTGACACTGGCCTTGGCAATGATTTTTTTGGATATGACTCAAAAGCTCAGGCAACAAAAGCAAAAATCAACAAGGAGGGCTATATCAAACTAAAGAGCTTCTGCACACAAGAGGAAATCATCAACAAAATCAAAACGGAACCTACAGAATGGGAGAAAATATTTGTAAGCCATATATCAGATAAAGGGCTACTCTCCAAAATATACAAGAACTCGTACAATTCAATAACAACAACAACAACAACAACAAAACAACAAAACACCAAAAACAAAAAAAAAAAACAGGCAACTTGATTAAAACATTGGCAAATGACCTGACTTAACATGTTTCCAAAGAAAACATATAAATGGCCAACACTATGTAAAAAGGTGCTCAATATCACTAATCATTAGGGGAATGATATCAAAATCACAATGAATCACCTCACATCTGTTAGGATCTATTATCAAAAAAATGAGAACAAAATGCTGGCCAGATGTGGAGAAAAGGGAACTGTTGCACACTGCTGGTGGGAATGTAAATTGAGACAGCCATTTGGAAAACATGTGGAGGTTCCTCAAGAAATTAAAAATAGAACTACCATATGATCCAGCAATCCCTCTCCTGGGTATATATTTAAAGGAAAGGAAATCAGTACCTTAGAGAGGTATCTGTGTTCACTGCAGCATTATTTACAGTAGTCAAAATGTGGAAACAATGTCAGTGTCTATTAATAGATGAATGGATAAAGATGTAGTGTGTGTGTGTGACACACACATACACTGAAATATTCAGCCATGAGAAAGAAGGAAATCCTGTCATTGTGACACCATGGATGAAAATGGAAGATATTATCTTAAGTGAAATAAGTGAGATACAGAAAGAAAAAACAGCATGATCTCACTTATATGTAGCATCTAAAAAATCAAATACATGGAAGCAGAGTAGAATAGTGGTTACAAGGGGTAGGCAGGTAGAGGAAATGAGATGTTGGTCAAAGGCTACAAGGTTGCAGTTAGATAGGATGAATAAGTCCAGAGAGCTAATGTACAGCCAGCCTGATGACCACAGTTAATAATCCTGTATTGAATACTGGAAATTTGTCAAGAGAGTAGGTTTCAGATGCTTTCATCACACACACAAAAGGGTAACTATGTGAGAAAATATGTTAAATCAGCTTGACCGTAGTAATCATTTCACTGTGAGTACTGAATCAAATCATCATGTTGTCTTAAATATTTGGGGTCTGGCACAAATAATGCCCCTTTTTTATTACAAAATCTTTTGTTACAAAATCATAAGGGTGTAATTCGGTAACATCATACTCAAGCACATCATATGATATTTTAGGTGAAATGTTCAAGCTAAAACTATAAATTATTACATCCATATTATTACCCTACCAACCACACTCAAGCAGGTGTTACTTCTGCTGGACCTCGTATATAATTTTTATTAAACACACACATAAGTCCTTGAGACGTTCAGAAATGCCAGTCATAGCAAAACATCCGTAGTTTCCCCCACAGCCCCCTTTCCCGCCGAGGACCGGGCCGGGCCGCTTCACAGGGCACACCGCCTGGCTGCCCTCGTTGTCCTTATGTGACCAGCACCCCGCTGCCCACATTTACCATGGCTGCCGCATCCACCAAGGGGGAAGCCGGACCTCCTGCCTTCCCCTCTGCTCCCATCTGGGCATGGGTCATTGGTGCCAGTCAAACTCTTGGGCCTCTGAACTCTGACTTGTTACGCTGCTTTTTTAAAGGAAGAGATTCTGGGCCAGTACCTGAGAGCAACGGGTGGAAAGGGCCAGAATCCACTTTGTGGGCACACTTTTATATGTTTTTATAATTTTTAAAGTTGCAGCACAATTCTTGACAATAATGTGTCAAGACGATTGAAACATTAAGATAGTTCCCTTCCTTCCATATCAGGCAAAAGACTAGGCTCATTCTAGTATTTTCCTGCCCAAGGTATTTTTTGCAGAAGCAGTGTCAGATTAGCAGCTCTTCCTCTCTTTGGCAAGAGACAAACTCATTCAGAGGTGCCGTCAGGTGTCCCGGAGCGGATGGAGAGAGAGTGGTGGGCCTCTGAGAAAGTAAGGGAGAATGAGCAAGGGAAAATAAACACAGGTTCTCTCAGGCAGAGGTCAGCAGAGCCGTCAGTGGCTGCTCCTGGGGGTGGTGATAACGCTGCAGAGAGGACGGGATCTGCAGCATGTGTGGACCGGGTGCGGTTTCAGACTCTCCAGTTTCCAAATGCCCCTTGTAGGTATGGGAGCAGTAGAGCCTCCCAACTTGAAGGGATCATAAGGCCAGCTAGGAGATTGGTGTCCCAACAACAACCGTGGGCAAATCACTAGTCACCACAGGTTCAACCTCATCCTCACCCTGACGGGTGTGTAAGGCTCTAGGGCCTTTGCACATCCTTGGTGAGCAGGCAGCCCAATAACTACTGAGTCTGAATTCCCCGACAGTTTAGTGGAAAGGGGGTAGAGTGTGATATAGGTTGATAGAAGAAAATTTTCTAATGCAACTGGGTTTGTATATCTGAACAGAGGTAGGCACTTTCCATACTCTACTCAAAGTGGCAGACATTGACAAAAGAAATAGATATTACTTTACTTGTTGGTTCCCTCTTATCAAGCCTCTAGCCTGCCCTGGTCCCCCCAAGTCCACCCCTTTGTATTCCCTCTGGTGTCATATGCCAGGTTCTAGTTAAAGTGTATATAAAGGGGAAAACAACAAGAAAGAGGAGGAGAATAAAGCTAGAGAACATATGTGGAACATTCTTGAAAAGTATGCATCTGCTTATAAAAAATGGAGTGAAAACGACTTTCTCCCCAAGACAGTTTGAACACAGTCACTTCAAACCTACCATAGAATAAATGTGGGAAACTAAGGAGCAAATAAAGGGAGGTATCTGGCATTGCCTTTCCTTCAGGAAGTTCTATCTACTGGTGTTTACCTGAGAAGTACTGTGGAGAAGAAACTCGTCTATTAATTGGCTTATGAGGATAGACACCCAGATAAAGAGGCTTCAGCTGCTGTGACAAAATCATTTCATTCAGTTTTTTCTGCAGAATGAAATATTCTTCAGATAACTTTGATATCTAAAAAGAAGGTCAGGTGTCAGATTAAACCAAGGAAAAGAATTCAGAGAGTTCACAGGTACACTGGGATCTAATAAATTCCTGACCAGCAGTCCCTGGGACGCTCATGAACTTCTTTTTCAGGACCCACCCTGACCGTGTACCAAGGGCTGAAAAAGACCTCACTTGACAAACATGCACTCCCTTTGCTACGTTCCTATTCCAAATTCCACATTTTCCATTTACAGTCGACAGTCCTGGTCTGCTACATGAAGCCTTCCATCCTGATCCGCTCCTTCCTGGGGCTCCTAAGAGGTGGCTTCTGTCCTTACCATTCTCTTGTGATTGCCTTTCTGCTATTCGCTGGAGGGGCCCCTCTTCTGACTGACTGTCCTCCTTCCTTTCCAGTTTCTTTTGCCTAACTTCAGGGGTGCTCTCTCCTGGCTCCTCTCCTCCCACCTGGCCCTCTGCCTGTGTCCGTCTCTTCTGTTAACAAAGCTGCCCTATTAGGCTGAATGTGGGGGCCCTGTCTTTCTGCCCCTAGCTTTGTCCCTGGGCAGCACTGAACCTGCCCCCAGGCCTTATCAGCCACTCAGGGTAGATGACTTGGTCATTCTATATCTCCTCAATATTTCAGTTGCACAGCCTGCCAGAGTTCTAACCCTGAACTTGGTCTTCAGAGTGAATAAATTTATGGGGAAAAAAGGACCGCTAAAAAAATAGCACAGGAAGGGGCTAGCTAGATAAATCAATGGCATATCCTGCTAAGAGCTAGAAGTAGGTGATGTTTGGGCCATGCCTGTAACACTCAGGAGGTGTCCAAGGGCAGTTTACTGTGCTTCCTCATGGGCTCGGCCACTGTCAGACGAGAAAGCAGAGTTTAGGGATTTGGCAGCATTAGCTGATGCTTCTTTGAACTAATCATTATGATACCTCTTCTGTGATGTCATACACTATTGACTACCCTGGTAGTGCGTATTAGTTTATAATATGCATTTTAGTGGCCATCTAGTTAAAATCCCTCACTTTACAAAAGAAAATAAAGATGCTGATACAGAGTTATTTTCTTAAGGTCAAACACCTAGAGAGGACAGGAGCTGGAGGTGGCATTTACAGGAACCAGTCCTCGTGGTCTCTCCATAGTACAAATTTTTCAGAGCTCTGCGTGAGCCCATGAGAAGCCCTAACGCTGACTGCCCCCTTCTAGAAACAGCTGAGATGTGTCCACTGATGGCATTACACACCCTCCAAGAGGGAGTTTTTCTTGGTGGTTTTTCTTTATGGTTCCTCACTGTCATGGTATAACATGAAGACTTTCAGCTTCATTGCACGTGTGCCTCCGTGTGGCTACACATGTAATTCCCGTACCTGATTATGTTGTCTCAAAATCTGGGGCAAAAAGGCATAGACTTTAAAAAATTTAGAGAACTTCAAAAAACTATAATGAAAGATCTCAGATACATGCCAGCATTTTTAGGCTGTATAAACCAATGACTAGACTCCCTAATACACAAGATTTTTATTATATTTTGTACTATTTTCTCAAAGCAAATTATATCAAAATTTATGGCAATTTGGATGGCACAACCTCTGAGAGATTTTATTAAAAGGATTATCAGTCTTATAAAAACAGATAAATGAACTATGGTTTAATTTAGTTATTTTGTAGTTCCCAGAAATTTGTACTAGTAAATAAATTTGTTTATTTACATACCTGTTTTGAAAACATTGCCAAATCATATGCTTCTTTTTCTGCAATTGCTTTCGAGTCTTTATCATTCCTCATCTTGATATTACAGGATTCCTCATGTTTTGTGGAATAGGAATACAAATTGTGGGTATTTCTTGCTACTTCTGTCGTTGGAACAATCGTTTGATTTATAAAAGAAGACCTCCTGTCCTTCCTTAACTGCTGCCTTCTCTTGTAGCCTCGGTATTTGCTCTGAATGAACACTGCTGCTTTATCTTCTTCATCCTGAGCTTGCGTTGATGGTTCAACTTGACTCTCTTTGGCCATCCCATGCCTCAGGTGGCTTCTCTGTGGGCTGCATATGGATGTGTTCTGGGTGACCACAGATGCATGCTTTTCGTTTTCTTTGCTGTCTGCATTTTGATTAATCAACCTTTGGCTAGGATTCGGTTGCAAAGTTTTTTTAAAAGAAGGCTGCTTAGTTTTACTCTCAGCTAACCAAAGTCCTGGGTAGCTTGGCTTTTCTGATATGACCTTCCTTTCTAGATATGCTGCTTTTGAGTCTTCAAAATTCCTTTCCTCTGTATAGCTCTGATAGTAATGCTGGATCACAGCATCCTCCTTTTCCTCTTTGCTTATTTTACTGTTCTCTTCCAGGTCTTTCATATTCGTCTGTTTGGGGCTTACTTCTGCCCAAGGGTCCCCCACCACATACAATTCTTGCTTAGCCTCTTTCCCATACACATTATTCAATTTTTTCTGAGTTTGATATCCTCTGTTGTTACTTTCGACAGCGTTAGTTGCTTCCTCTTCAGCTTTGAAAGTAGAAGCCTTCACTACGGATGCATTCCCTTTATTATTTGGAGCCGGACTGACCCTTTCATTGGCAGAGGCTGCATTTTCTGTCTGCTTTTTCACAAAAGGTTCCCTGTGTAAAACATAGTGCATCTGAATATATGATACCAAACTAGAGTTTATTACCTCTTTTGGCAATAGCTACATGCTACATAATGTTGGAAGAAAAGCAAAAGAAAAAACCCCTCAAAACAGAAACTTATCAAGTCATATCCCAAAATGTTATTTCTAGTAAAAATTGTAATGGCTAGCTACTCAAACCATGGTAAAGCCAGTTTAAACTTAGAGTGAGAAATATCCTAGCATATTTTCACTTCATGAGGGAGGTATCAAAGTCTTAGAAATTTAATTACTTCAGATATGTTCTTTTCAAACCAGAGTACCTGCAGTGAGGACTTGGTGTGAAACATATGTCTAGATTTAAGACTAGTAAGCAGGGTATGGTCACTAGGCTGATGTGTTAAATTTTAATAAACTCTAAGGCTATTGATCACAGGAAACACCTTACAAAAATTAAAGGAAAAGCAATGTCCCTGTTATAGTTCATAATCATATAATATGTTGGCCAAAATTTCACAGTTGTTACTTTACCAATAGCCTTACAAAATCATTTCCCTTAAACTGAAGATAAGATCTTTTCTATAACTTGTGTGTGTGTGTGTGTTTGTGGCGGGGGGCAAAACTCTCAAGATCAATTTGACCATGAAAAGAAAGTTAAGGTAGAATCAAAAAAGTCATAACCTGACACCTTGATGTGCTACTTGGGGGCTTTTGCCAAAAACTTCATTTCATCTCAGGAAAGCCATGGGAGAGTTTTGGTCTTTTGGAACTATTTGTAAAGAATGGATTTTCTTTGAGTCAAACTTGGAAAAAGCTATTGGGACTCTATTTTCCTAATTTCACTGGCCACTTCCAAAGCTGACTGTGGCACCCTTAAACCTGTACAGGAGGCATAACAGAATCCCTGTTATTCTGCCAGGGATCAGAGAGCTAGGTAAGGAACTAAGAACCCCATAATTTTAAAGAATGGCTATGCTAATACCCCCCCTCCAGAATGCTTATATTAAATATAAGCAAAATATAATTAATGAGAGAAGATTAGAAAACTATCTTACAAAGCTATAGCAATCAAAACAGTATGGCATTTGCATAAAATAAATGCATAGATCAATGGAACAGAGCAGAGAGCCCAGAAATAAATACATGCATGTAAGGTCAAAATTTTATGACAAAGAAGCTGAGAATAAGCAATGGGGATAAAGTAGCCTGTTCAAAAATAGTGCTGAGAAAACTGAACAGCCACATGCTAAATACCGAAACTGGATTCCCATCTTACGCCTTACACAAAAATCAACTCAAAATGAATTAAAGACTTGAAGGTAAGATCTGAAACCATAAAACTCCTAGAAGAAAAGAGGTGGTAAGTTCTTTGACATCAGTCTTGGTAATGATTTTTTTGGATATGACACCAAAAGCACAGGCAGCAAAAGCAAAAATCAAATAGTGAACTACATCAAATGAAAAAATTTCTGCACAGCAAAGGAAACTATCAACACAATAAAAAGGCAACCTGCCAAATGGGAGGAAATACTTTCAAATCCAATATGTGATAAGGGGTTAATATCCAAAATATATAAAGAACTCACTACAACTCATTAGCAAAAACCCTCAAACACTCTAATTATGAAATGGCAAAAGATCTGAATAGACATTTTTTTCAAAGACATACAAATGGTCAACAGGTATATAAAAAGGTGCTCAACTTCATTAATCATCGGGGAAATCCAAATCAAAACCATAATCAGATAACACCTCACACCTGTTAAAATGGCTACTATCAGGCAGACAAGAGTTAAGTAGGTGAAGATGTGGAGAAAAAAAACCCTGTGCACTGTTAGTGGGAATATAAATTCCACAGCCATTATGGAAAACAGTATGGAAGTTACTAAAAAAATTAAAAATGGAACCACCACATAATCTAGTAATTCCACTTCTGGGTATATTTATTCAAAGGAAATGAAACCATTGTCTTGAAGAGATATTTGCACTCCCATGTTTACCGAAGTACTATTCACAATAGACAAGATATGGAAATAACCTAAGTGTCCATCAGTGGATGAATGGTAAATGTATACAATGGTGTATATTACTTAGCCATGAGAAAGAAGAAAATCCTATTGTCTGTGACAACATGGGTGGATCTTGAGAGAATTATGCTAAGTGAAATAAACTAAACAGAGAAAGACAAATACTGCATGGTATCACTTATATATGAATCTAAAAAAAGAAAAAGTCAAACTCATAGAAACAGGGAATAGAAAAGTGGTGCTAGGGGCAGAAGCTGGGGAAAATAGAGAGGTTGGTAAAAGGATACAGACTTTCAGCTATAATATGAATGATGTCAGGGAGCTAATGTAAAACATGGTGACTATAGTTGATAATGCTGTAGGGTGTAATTAAATTTTGCTGAGAGTGTAACTTAAGTGTTCTCATCCAGTAGAGAAAAAATAGAAATTGAAGCGAAGTAATAAATATGTTATATAACTAGATGGGGGATCCTTTCACAATGTATACATATATGAAATTATCACATGTACACTTCGAATATCTTACAATTTTATACGTCAATTATACCTCAATAAAGCTGAATTTTTTTAAAAAAATGAACATTTTGAAGATCTAATACACAGCATTGTGACTGTTAATGCTGTATTATATACCAGAAAGTTGCTAAGAGAGTAGTTCTTAAATGTTCTCAACACACACACACACACAATTGTAATTACTGAGATGATGAAAATGTTAGCTGACTATCCTATAATCATTTCATAATATACATACATATCAAATCTTTATGTTGTACACCTTAAACTTACACAATGTTGTATGTCAATTAAATCTCAATAAATTTGAAAAAAAAAAAAGACAAAACGCCTGCGGTTGGGACTGGAATGATTTTCATCTCCCTGAAGAACCACTTAGTCACTTTCAACCAACTCAAGTTTTACCACTTAGGCCAAATTTAGGTATTTTCCCCTTCCCCTAATTTAAACCAAACAAGGCAGGGTTCTGTCCACCATGCCCCCTCTGCAGTGTTTGCATCTTTTAATAGCAACGTTAACTCATGTTACTAGAATCATGTATTTATTGGTTTTATTTTTTTCCCATGACTCTGAGCAATTTGAGAATAAAGATTTTGTCTCATTTACCTATGTCCCCACCATTTAGCATAAAACCCACTGTATAAATGAATTCAGGTGGTCTGTGAAAATGCTCTTAGAAATACAGATACAGAGGTACAAGAGGAAAAAGGCAAAGGTGCTATGCTTTATAGATTAGATCCTGACTTAGGAGCCAATGGCTTTTTGGTTATTAGGGCCATAGGAATGAATGCGAGAGTCCAGGGACAATATTTAGATGTGGAGGAGGATATAAATGAGGGGAGAGGAGAAGAAATTAGCAAAGGACATTCAGAATTAGAAGTAAAAACGTAGAGAGCAGTGTGGCAGAGCCTAGGAAGAAAAAACCTTGAGAAGGAAAATGTGGTCATCAGTGCGAAATGCCAATGCGCTCCCCAGAAGGTTAAAATCCTTGAAAGTGGGGACGAGTGTTCGCTGACAATTAATATATCAATATCAGGAACCTGGTTGTGTACAAGAAAGAGTGAACTTTATTTGGTGACTTAACAGATTTGAAAACTCTACAGTGTCAAAATGGTATATGAATGATATTATTATACCTTTTATTTTCAAAGTTTTTCTTGTAGTCAAATTCCTGCTCATGAGCCTGAATGGTTGTTACTGCTGTGTTTTGGGTGTTAATGATTTCTTTTCTTTGTTTCCTAACTAGAAGTCCTCTTGCAGCTGAAACATATAAAACCCAGGATAGTGTTAATTACAACAAATAAAAGACCATTATTCAAATGAGTAGAAACAAATGTTTTTTTGACCATCAATTTCAAAGAGGAAAATGAAATTACAGACTCAAAATAGAACAGGTTTATAAAAAAATATGGGATACATTAACAAGACTCTTCCAAATGACAAACTATGTAGCAAGAAAACAGTTAAAGTAACTTTCGTATTAAAAAGAGTATTAAGATGAAACTAAAATTATAGAAGTGAATGAAATTAATAAAGTCAAAGTGTGCTAATTTGCTTAAAATCTGCTAATAATTATTTTCCTTTTATTTTTGCCATGTTAACCTATTCATGGGAGAAAGCCCCTACTGCCCAAATATGTGCTTTGGATCTTTTGGCCAATTTTCCTTGGAGTTGGATATTTTTCAGCATTAAGATTTAAACTTATTTTTCTTTTTAAAGGAAAGTAAGTCAGAGCAAGTAACAAATTTTGCTGTGTATAATGTGCACTTCTTTGCCCAAAGTTTTGAGGGAAAAATAAGGATGTGCGTTATACATGGGTAGTACTAATTCCCTATCTATAGAAATGTTTTAATTTTTTTATTTATGCTTACGCATTGAAAGTGTAACTCTAAAAAGCAATACTGATATCCGTATGCAAAAATAATACCCTGGAATTCAATGATCAGTTTTGTTTCTAAATATAAATAAATAAAAAATGGAATTAAAAAATTAAAAGGAAAAATATTTTTCCTGAAAGTTTGGGCCAAAAATGTGGGTGTGCATTATACATGGCAAAATACGGTAACAATTTTCTAACACTCTCCATGTCAGGGCAGCATTACACAATCCCACACTAATGTTTCT
>PVJD01018664.1:0-13758 GCA_004026545.1 Mormoops blainvillei | reverse complement strand
GCAGCCTGGGGAAGGCCAGGTAGAGGCAGGAGAGGTGGCAGGTTCCCCATGTGAGCTGAGGTGGAGGCGAAGGCTGCCCCCAGCTCGGGTCTGAGCTGTGAGTGCTAAGTTAAGGGGGGACTCCGTGTCCATTTACTTACCGGAGACGTATGGGGTTGGGTTTGGACAAACCGAGTTTGAAATGCCTTTGAAACATCTGGGTCGGCAGAGGAAGTTCAGGGCAAGGTCCAGCCTGGAAATGCACGTGAGAGAGTCACCAGCATGTGGGCGGGTCCTAAAGGCAGGAAGCGGATGGCGTCACGCAAGAGTGAAGTCAAAATGTCAGGCGTTCATAGGTCTGGGACCAACGAGGAACCCGCAAGGTGGAGGAAAATAAGAGGACTAGTGTTGCCAAGAGGAAGTGGCAGGTTTGGCAGCAGAGGACAGAAGGCCGCTCATTCCCCCAAGGTTGGCTGTCAGGCTGAGTAGCTGTCATTACATTGAGCACGTTCCTCCCTTCTTCTCTGTGAGAAGCCATCCCATATGGATCTTATCACATAATTTCCCTGAATCAGTTGACCATTCTCCTTAGGTCTGGTGAATGATGTGAATGGTTTTCAATGCTAAGTCGTCATCACAGTCTTGGGCTCAGTCCCATTTCATCAGAACGTCAGCTGCTGGTTTGGTCAGCTGGTTCGTTTCTCATGCAATCTATCTGGGTTTGGTAAATGATAAAATAACATGTAATGTTTCTTCACTTCAGGAGTTTGTAGAAGGTAATTCTAGTCTGAGTCTGGTGTTTTCTTTTGTGGGTATCTTTAATGGTTTAAGGGCCACTTCTATTCTTCAGCTGCTTTTGATAAGTTTTTTTTTTCTTTCCTGTGTTTACAAATTGTGTTTGCAATGTCCTTAGGTCTGTAACATAAGCACCTGTGTTCCCTATGCTTCTTAACAGAGCTCTTTGCTATTTGTCCTCTTGATTCAGGCTCCTGCTTTCTCAGCTACTTGGGGGACTCTCTCCTCTTTCCCAGTGGGAACGGAAAGCTAAAAATCCCCCTCAAGTGTCCAGTGTCAGGCACGACCCATATGGCTGCATAGAACTTTCATGACTTCCCATTTTTATTTCTTCCCTGACATGTTTACAGGTGTCTGAGGTGGACTGAAGTTACTCTATCAAATATAAACAGAGTCTTGTTACCGATGACTCATCACTGTGTCCTCCCTCTTCCTTCTGAGGATTTTTTTAAAAAGTATTTCCCAACTGCTCTGTCATCTGTTTCCCTGGATGCGGGCTCCATCTCTCACTAAGCCACGTCCCTGTGCATTTAGTGTGACTCTTTACTGATGCCCCTGGGACCTGCCCACTGAATGGTGGTCTTACACCCAGCGGGCCGGGTCACCAGCCTGACCAGGCCCTAGCTGTCTCTCTGACAGCTACCCAGCTGGTCTGCTGTGTGTCCTGTTCTAGTCCCAGTGTGGTACATTTCTCTCTAGCTATAAAACCACTTAGGTTTCAGTAGTGACTGTGTTTTACTAATAAGAACCTTTTAGAATTACTTTTACTCATTTAAATTGAGATGAGAGTCATACAACATACAGTTCGCCATTTAAACGTGTACAGCTCAGAGGCATTTAGTATATTCACAATGTTGTGCAGCCCCCACCTCTGCCTAGTGATCTGAAATTTGTAATCATTACATTAATCTGTGAGTGAAACTGTAAAAGGAGAGGCCTCTCCTGGTCCCCCTACTGCTATGGATGACTGGCTCTGAGCTGGGACAGCAGAGAGGCCTGGGAAAGAAGTGGATCTCCATGGATGCAGGGAGCCTGGTGTTGGGACCCTGAATGATCCTGAGAGAAAGGCCCCAGGGCACACACATCCCTCCTGCATGCATTTATCTGCTTGAACCTCTGAGCACAGACCCCAAAACCCATATGGGATTCCACCGAGGCCAGGTGAGTATGTGGAGGAGGCAGGACACCAGGAACCAAGTCCTTTCTCTTTCACTGCCTGCCTAGAACCCCAGCTCAGAGTTTTCCTGTTCTTTCTGTTTGTCAGCAAATATTCTTAGGCTATCACCTAAGTACCTACAACCAATAATTTTTCTTTTCTCTACGATTTCTGTTATAATATTCCTCTGTTTCAGCAACAAACACCTCACATCTGGTTTCAGTGGGCAGGGGTGGTAGGGCAATTAATATAGAAAAAGAATCTTAGAAACTGAAAGGAGAAATAGGTAATTGAGCAATAATAAATGGAGATTTTAGGACAACTAGACAGAACGTCAGCAAAAATAAAGGAGATTGAACACTGTCACTCAAGCGAACCTACTTATTTATAGAACATTCCACTGATATTCTTTCCAGGTACCTATGAAACATTTTCCAGGATAGACCATATCTTAAGCCACAAAATAAGTCACCATAAATATTAAGATATTGAAATTATACACAATACGCTCTCTAATCTCAGTGGCATTAGATACCTACATCAGAATGAAATCTGGAAAAACCCCAAATGTGTCAAAGTTAAATAACACATCCCTAAATAGCAGAAGGGTCAGATAAGTGTGAAAATGAAAACACACCATGTCAAAATTTGTGGGATGCATCTAACGCAGTGCTAGAGGGAAATTTATTTGCTTTAAGCAGCTGTATGAGAAAAAAAGAAATGCCTCAAAGAAGAAAACCTAGGTTTCTACCTTAAGAAACTAGAAAACAAAACTAAATGAAACCCAAAGGAAGCAGAAGAAATAATAAATAGGAACTGAATGAAACAGAAAGCAAACAAAAACAGAAAACTCAAGTTCTTTGAAAAGGTCAACAAAGTTGACATACCTTACTTATACTGACCAAGAAAATAAGAGAGAACACAGATTTTACCAGATGATTGAAAAAGAGATCATCACTAACTATCCCACAGAGGTTGACAGGACTTACAAAGGAATACAGAGATGGTCCTGACCTAACAGTGGTTTGACTTAAATTAACACTGTGCAAAAACGATACACATGATGAATTACATGAGATAGTCAACACTTTATTTACAAAATAGGTTTCGTGTTCATTGATTTTACTCAGCTGTAGACTAATGTAAGTGTTCTGAACACAAGGCAGGCTAGGTAGGCTAAGCTATGATGTTCGGTAGGTTAGGTGCATTAAGTGCGTTTTCAATTTCCTTGGGTTTATCAGGATGACTACAACATTAAGTCAAGGAGCATCTGTAGTGGGAAAACTCTATACTAATAAACTAGATTACTTAGGAAATGGACAAATTAAAAAAAACACAAAACATCATTTGTCCAGTGTGGCTCAGTTGGTTGGGCGTCATCCCCCAAAGCAAAAGTTTACAGGTTTGATTCCTGGTCAGGGCACATGCCTAGGTTGCAGGGCACACGCACAGCTGAGGTGTGTGCAAGAGGCAACTGATCGATGTTTCTCGTATTGATGTTTTCTCTCCCTCTCTTCCTCCCTTTCCCTCTCTGAAAATAAATAATAAAATCTTTTTAAAAACATCACAAATTGATTTAAAAAGTGGAACAGCAGAATAGATCTATAACAAAAAATTGAATTAATAAAACACCTTAAGTCTTTATGCAAAGGAAAGCCTGGGCCCACATGGCTTCATTAATGCATTCTATCTGTAACATTATTCACTCTCAAACTCTTTCAGAAAGTAGAAGAGGGAACTCTTCTGAACTTATTCTGTGAAGCTAATGTTATCCTGATGCCAAAGCCAAAGACATCACACACACAAAAAGAAAACTAGAGATCAATGTCCCTCATGTAAATCAGTGTCTCTCATGAACATAGGTGTAAAATCCTTAATAAAATATTAGCAACCCAAATACAGCAACACTGTACGCAATGACCAAATGGGATTTATCACAGGAATGCAAGGTTGGTTAAATATCTAAAATCAATTATCGAACCAACCATATTAATGAATAAAAGACAAAACCCACAAGATCATCATAATGGATGCAGAAAAACATTTGACGAAATCCAACACACATTCATGATAAAAGATTCAACAAACTAGGAACATAAGGGAGCTTCCTCAGCCTGATAAAGGCCATCTGTGAATTTCCGAGTGCTACTGTATTCAGTCACTACAAACTTGGTAATTTAAAATAACACATTTACCATCTGGCAGTTCTGGAGGTCAGAAGTCTGACATGTGTCTCACTGGATTAAGTGTCAGCAGGCCTATTTCCTTCTAGAAACTTTAGGGGGAGAATCTGTTTTCTTGCCCTTTCTAGCTTCGAGGGGTGCTCACTTCCTTGGCTCCTGACCTCCTTCCTCCATATTCAAAAGCTAGCAACTGTGGGTTGAGTCTTCACATTGCCTCACACACAAAATCAGAGTAGATCTATAACAAAAAATTCAATTAAATCTTAAGTTTTCATGCAAAGGGAAGCCCAAGCTCACATGTTTTCACTAATGCATTTTATCATGAACACCCATCACTCACAAACTCAGAAAGTAGAGGAGGAAATGCTCCTCCAGAAGAGGAGGACATCTTCTGACCCCCCTTCCACTTTTTAAGTGCCCTGTAATCACACTGGGTCCACCTGGAAAATCCATTGAATCTACTATTTTAAGGTCAGCTGATTACTGATCTTAATCCCTTTTGCTATGTAACCTGACATATTCACAATTCCAGGGATAACGTCATGGATATCTTTGGTTGGGAACATACTGCCTGTCACAGCATCTGTGAAACCATCAACCAGCACCATAATTCGCGGTGAATGACTGAACACTTGCCTGTAACATCAGGAACAAGGCAAGAATGTCTGGTCTGCTCCTGCTACTTCTGCTCAACACTACTGGCTATGCAATAAGGCACACACAAAAAAGAAAGAGGTTGTAGACATATTGGTAATATTGGTAGACATATTGGAAGAAGTAAAGATGTCCTTGGCTGTGGCCAGGTAGTTCAGTTGGTTAGAGCATCATCCTAATACACCAAGGTTGTGGGTTCAATCCCTGGTTAGGATACTTACAAGAAGCAACCAATGAATGCATAAGTAGGTGGAACAAATTGATGTTTCTTTCCCCCACTTCCTCTCAAGTCAATTAAAAAAAAAGTCCTGATCCTACATTTAGTTAATTCTAAGGAATCCAGATACACACACATACCTGGAACTAATAAGTTCAGCAAGATCCCAGGATACAAGATTAATAAAGAAAAATCCATTTTATTTCTATAAATTGATAAGACAAAGACAAAATTAAGAAAATAATTCCATTCATAATAGTACGATAAACACTGAGGAATTTATCAAAAACAGTGTAAGATTTATACACTGAAAAGTGTAAAAAGCTGAAAAGGGGATTAAAGATTTAAGTAAATGGAAAGATATTCCATGACTTAAAAGACAATTGTTAAGAGGTCAATTCTCACAATATACAAATAACGTATTAGAGAATTATACACCTGAAACCTATATAATTTTAGTAACCAATGTCACCCCAATAAATGTGGCCCTGTGTGGCTCAGCTGGCTGGGCATGGTTTCACAAAGTGAAAGGCTGCCAGTTTGATTCCTGGTCAGGGCACATGCCTGGGTTGCAGGTTCCATCCCCATTCGGGGTGCATAGAACAGGCAACCAACTGATGTTCCTCTCCCTCTTTTTTTTCTCCTTTTTTTCCTCCCTTTCCCTTTCCCTAAAAATAACATTTAAAAAAATGTTCAATAAAAAAGTAGAAAAAAAACACACACCCCTATGTTCATTGCAGCATTATTTACAATCGCCAAGATATGGAAGCAGTACAAGTGTCTGTCAATAGATGAGTGGATGAAACAGCTACGGGACATTTACACAATGGAATACTACTCAGCTGTAAAAAAGAAGAAAATTTTACCCTTTGCAACAGTATAGATGGGCCTGGAGAACATTATGCTAAGTGAAATAAGCCAGTCAGCGAAAGACAAATACCGTCATTTCGCTTGTGTGGAATCTAATGAACAAACAGAACTAACAAGCAAAACAGAGACAGACTCATAGATAGAGAGCAGATGACAGCTAGTGGTGGGGGGAGAGACTGAGCAAAAAGAGAAAAGGACTCATGGACATGGACAACAGTTTGGTGATTGCTGGGGGGAGGGGAGTATAAGGGAACTAAATGGTAATGGAAAAAATATAAAGATCATATATTTTAAAATATTGTTTTAAAAGTTTTTAAAAACGTTACTTCTCAAATTGATCTATAGATCCAGTGCAATCCCTATCGAAATCCCAGCATGAATTTTGGGAGAAAGTAACAAGTTGATCTTAAAATTTATATGGAAATACAAAGGACCTAGAAGGGCCAAAACTATTTTGAAGAAGAGCGAAGTTGGAGGACTGGGAATGCCTAAGTTCAAAACTTACTATAGCCCTGGCCGGCATGGCTCAGTTGGTTGGAGTGTTGTAAGCCAAAAGGTTGCGGGTTCCGTTCCTAATCAGGGCACATGCGTAGGCTGTGGGTTTGATCCCTGGTTGGGACATGTGCTGAGGCTAACAATCAATGTTTCTCACATTGATGTTTCTCTCTCTCCCTTCCTCTCTCTCTAAAAGCAATGGTAAAATGTCCTTAGATGAGGATAAAAAAATTGTTTTAACTTACTATAAAGGAACAGTAATAAAATATATTTGTGCAACAATAAGCATGTAGTTTAATAAGCATGGAATTGAGAGTCTAGAAATAAACCTTTATGGTCAACTGATTTCAACAAAGATGCAGACATTTCAGTAGGGTAAATGATAGTCTTTTCAACAAATGGTGTTGGGACAGTTGGGTATCATATGTAAAACAGTGAACCTAGACCTATAATTCACACTATACACATAACTCGAAATGGATCATAGACATAAATGTAAAATCTTAAAGTAATCAAGCTTTTAGAGGAAAACACAGGAAAACTGTTTTGTGATCTTGGGTTAGGTATTAAGACACAACACTGAAAGTGTGAGCCAATAAAGGAGAAAAAAAAATTGGTAAGTTGGCCTTTGTTAAGAGTTAAAAACTTGCACTTTGAAAGACAGCATTTTGCCCTGGCTGGTGTGGCTCAGTGGACTGAGTGCCAGCCTGTGAGCCGAAGGGACACCGGTTTGATTCCGGGTCAGGGCACATGCCTGGGTTGCAGGCCAGGTCCCCAGTTGGGGGCGTGTGAGAGGCAACTGGTCGATATATCTCTCACACATTGCTGTTTTTCTCCCTTTCTCCCTTCCTTCTCCTCTCTCTAAAAGTAAATAAATAACATCTTTAAAAAAAAACACAGCATTTTAAAAAATGAGACAGGCCATAGACTGGGGAAAATATCTACAAATGTTATATCTGATAATCCAAAATATATAAAGTCTTGTATCCATCATGTATAAAATCTCAGAACTCAATAAGAAGACAATTCAATTTAAAAATGGGCAAAAGAGCCCTGACTTGAGGTGTGGCTCAGAGGATTGAGTGCCAGCCTGCAAACTGAAAGGTCACCAGTTCAATTCCCAGCCTGGGCACGTGCCTGGGTTGCAGGCCTGGTCCCCAGTTGGGGGCATGTGAGAGGAAACCGATCTGTGTATCTGTCACACATCCATGTTTCCCTCCCTCTCTTTCTCCCTCCCTTCCCCTCTCTCTAAAAATAGATAAAATCTTTAAAAATGGGCAAAAGAGCTCTGGCTAGGTACTCAGTTGGAGCATCAGGGTTGAGGGTTCAATCCCTGATTGGGGCACTTCAGGAATCAACCAGTGAATGCATGAGTGGGTGGAGCAGCAGGTCGATGATTCTCTCTCTCTCTCTCTCTTATCAATAAATTCTTTAAAAAACGGGCACAATACTTAAAACAGACATTTCACCAAAGAAGGTATAAGAATGGCCAATAAATATGAAAAGGACCCAACATTGTCAGAGAAAACACAATTAAAATTAGAATAGCTAAAAATTAAAAACAAAAAAATGACCATACCAAATGTTGGTGAGGATGTGAACAACTGGAGACTCGTACTTTGTTTTAAAAAAACTTTTATTTTAAAATTTTTTCAGGTTTTAAAACTTTTTGTTTGCATATTTTAAAAATTGTGAGTTCCAATAATTAAAATCATTTGAACAAAAAATAAATGGCACTCTGACTAAACTGCATTTTACAGCCTGTGGGGCGCCTTGGACCAGCTCGGACTACATTTCACTGTCGTCCCACCCAGCTTCTTCCTTTAACGACATGCAAGTTCTCTTTTTTCCCTGCCAGCCAGACAGGGAAATGGGAGAGGCAGTTGTGGCTCTCCGTATCAGCAGTTCTCTGATGTGAAAAGGGGCAGCACAGCCATTTAAACGGATCTAACCGTTTTGCATCTTACAAAGTTAAACAACTAAAAGGAGTAAAATAAAGCGACACTTGTACAGTGCATGGTGGTGTGTCATTACGAGTTGCCTGCTTGCTTCGCCTGTTCAATTACTTCTTTTGAAGGTGGTAGATTTTTCTCTTGCGTTTCTGTATTCTTCAGTTTTGATTTACTGAATTTTAATATATCGGCCATATCAGATTTGTCAGACACGGCTGCAGAGGAAGCCAGCGACGTGTGCAAAGGAGAGGAGTCCATCTGCTCAGGGGATGCCGCTGAGTGGAAAATAGTTTGTTTGCTTTTTTTTTTTGAAGTTAGACTTAAACCGTATATGAATCAGCAATCCACTCCTAAGAATCTATCCAGGAGAAATTAAAGTCAAGTGCCAAATAGGACTTGAAACCATAGTTCGGTAAATTGGACTACAAAAGAAAAACTTTTTGGATTTTTTTCCATCTTTTTTTTTTTAGAGAGAGAGGGGAAGGGAGGGAGAAAGAGAAAGAGAGAAACATCAATGTGTGAGAGAGACACGGGTCAGTTGCCTCTTGCACGCCCCCTACTGGGGACCTGGCCCCCAACCCAGGCAGGTGCCCTGACTGGGAATCAAACCAGTGACCTTTTGGTTTCACAGGCCAGTGCTCAATCCACTGAGCCGCACCAGCCAGGGCTGATTTTTGCCATCTTTATTGTTGGTATTGGGTTGACCAAAAAGTCCATTTAGTTTTTTTCCCCATAAAATAAAGGATACATTTTTTAGCAATAACTTTATTGATTTGGATATTTTGAGTGTGTCAGCTATCTCCCACTATTGACTTCTAGTGGGTAGAGGCCAGGGGCACTCTAAACATCTTCCAATGTGTAAGACAGCCCCACACGAGAGAATTATTTGGCTAAAATGTCAGTAGTACCAAGAAGCTTCACAGACCACTTTTGAGACATTTCGTCAGTCACAACACCTGCTCCATACACTGCACAAATCTCTCTCTCCCTCTTTGTTGTTATTGTTGTTGTTGTTGACAGAGGGGAAGGGAGGGAGAAAGAGAGGGAGAGAAAAACATCAATGTGTGGTTGCCTCTGGAGTGCCCCCACACTGGGGACCTGGCCCACAACCCAGGCATGTGCCCTGACTGGGAATGGAACCAGTGACCTCTGGTTCGCAGGCCAGGACTCAGTCCACTGAGCCGCACGAGCCAGGGCTCAAATCTCTTTTTGTGTTTCAGTTGCCTTTTTACCTTTCTTGAAATAATAAAGCATAATGCACCAAAAATGTTGCATATCTTCTTCCACCTTCAATATGAAAATGGCTACACAAAAATTCACCAATTTTGATGTTTTAAAAAAATGCACATTGATATGATGCTGACACAGTACAATCTAACAAACGTTTTGAATGAAGTTAAAGACAACTAAGTGCTACGAGAGCCACTGCATGGAAAAAAACTAAACCAACTTTTTGGCGAATGTGATATTTGAGAAATCGAGTTCAATATGTAACATTTAAGGAATATCTTATGATACTACATTAAGAGCTCTTGCTACAACCATGATAAAGAGCACAAAGAGGCAAACTACAGAGCAGAAAACGTGGGCCCCCCCACACCTGACCAAATGGTTTATAAATCAGACTTGACAGATAACCAAATAGAAAATTGAAACATGTACTTCACAGGACAGGACAAAGCACCAGCCACGGAGCCTCTGAGGAGCCGCCATCATATTGGTGATGGAGAAGGCGCAGAACAATGAGACGTGCTGTCTACTCCCCGGCAGGACACGAGCAGACAGAGTAGCGTGTGGTGTCAAGGATGCCTCTGGTGGCCCAGGAGGGTGTGGCTCCCTAACTATCCTGGAAGGGTGGCCTCAACTGCTAAGACATACCCACTCAGGACCAACAGAAATGTACCTATCCCCCAGGAGAGGCAGGCCTGAGACTGTCACAGCAGCACTGTCGGAAACGCCCTGATGTCCCTGGGCAGATGAATAAATGCATCCTGTGACCTGAATGAGAACATAGGAACAGCTGTTTCTAGCTAGATCTGGCTAATCCCGCAGACCTTACACTTGTGCCTGACAAGCTGCCAGACCCAGTGTCTCTGTGTATCACCATTTACAGGAAGATCAAAAACAGACAAACCAAACTCCTCATGGAGACCCTCGGCTGATCAACTAGGAAGAGGCTGGACAGGGACCAGCCAGGCCACTAGGGGGGGAGCAGGCACCAGAGCTGGCCGGGCAGAGGTGACAGAGTTGCTCTCTTTAGAACATTGAGCACTGATGTTACTGCTGAACTCGAGGAAGATTTTAAAATGCCCAACCCAGCTGCCAAAATCCTGTAAGGATTTCCCAGACACACGAGCTTGCCGGGGAGTTACAGGAATTCCCTGTCCCAACCCTCAAATACTCAATGACAGGATCACTAACCTACTGGCCTTTCCGTGCCAACCTACATGCACCCTGCTCCAGCCTCATTCTCCAGCACAGAGGGCCACCCATGAGGGGAACTTTCCAGAAGAGGCCCCACTGGCCCCAGAACTCCTGCTGAGTCTGCACTTTCTACTGTGTAAATGTGTGTTTACTCTGTAAATTTCTGGGTGTGGACTTTCTCCCTGGCAGATCTATAATTTCTCAGAAGCTGAGAACCGACCTGGAAAAATATCAAAGCTCAATAAAGGGAGGGGAGATAAAGCTGCCTCCCCATACCCCAGCACTGGTGAGGCGGGGGAGGGGGAGGCGGAGGGGTCTAGCTAGCCCCGGGGCCCTGTGAGTAGCCAACCTAGCAGCCGGTCGGAGCTTTCAGGCCCCGCAGGGGTCTACTCGGATAGCTCCCGCCTGCCTCACCTTTTCCTCTCTGCTCTCCATCCAGTTGGATGCAGACCTGTTTGATTTGAGTCCCCAAAACTTTAACAAGGCTTGCTCTCCCCAGACCCAGTTGTGCCTTCTCTAGTCCCTTCCAAACACAGGCCCACCATCCGAAGCAGAGTGAGGGACTCTGGTGGGTAGGTGCAGCTGATGGCCAGAGGAAGGGTCCCCCATAGAGGAGGAAAGGGGGAACTTGAGCACCAGATTGTACCTGGTTTGAGCAGGAAGAGCAGAGGCAGGGGCTGGCGGATAAGGGCGTGGTGGGACTCCCTAGGCTCCAACAGCCTTGCCAGCCGTAGCTTTCTACCTTCTGACCCGGGGCTGACCTCAGGCCAGGCACTGGGCACACATCCCAGTGGCCCATGTACAGAATGGGTGGTCTTGTCCCCACAGGAGCCTTACAGGACAGCATGGGGGCTCCCAGCGGGCAGAGGCTGGTCCCAAGGCCAGGCCACCCCCCAATCTCTTCCAGGGAAAGTAGTGCCTGCCTGTTGAAAGTAAACACAAGGTGGCTGGGCTCTGCCAGGTATTTTTAGGAGAGTGGGGGAGGGGCAGTGACCAGACACCAGCTGACCCTGAGGTCACAGAAAAAGCCAAGGCTGGGCTCAGGGCGACCCCACCCAAGCTGTTAGGAAATGGGAAAGGGGTGGTCAGCATGCCAGGGCAGATGGGCAGGCCCATTGGGAAATGTGGTGGTTCCTGCTTTAACCCTCAAACGGCCATCTGCTCAGTGGAGGAGCCCCAGGTGCTGCCCAAGGAGGCCCATCCAGGGGTAGGGTAGCTGAGCACAGGGGCCCTCTTTCCTGGATACCCCAAACCTAGCCAAGCACCAGCCCCTCACAGGCTGCTCCAAGGGACGCCCCCATCCCCCAAATGCATGCTGGCCCAGCTCTGTAAACCTGGGTGGGAAGGAGGTGGTGTAGACCGAACCGGGCCCCGCTGGCTCTCAGAGCTGCACCATGGCCCACCTTGTACCCTGAGGGTGGATTCAGGGTGGATGCAGCTCCCAGCCTCATCCCTGTGCCATCTACACCCAGGGCACCTGGCCACCAGGCAGGAGGGGGTTAATGGAGCCCAGGGTAGTAGGGATGGGTTGGCCCGTGACAGGGTGCTGGCTGCCCTGGAGGTGGGGAAATCCAGAGGGCAGGAAGAGCCAGCCCCCAGCAGACCTGCTGCCTGTTTTGCATGCGGGATGGCCCTGAGGAAAGGTGAGGCTCCCTGTGTCCCCGAGCCCACTGGGGCTCTGCAGCCCCCAGGGATGGCTCAGCTCTGGGAAGGCCTGAACTTTCGGGAGCCCATGGGGGGAATGAGACTGCCGGGGTGTTGGACAGCGCAGCTGTACCTGGACCCAGGGGGTCTCCTTTTCCTCTCCCTGCCCAGGGGCCCAGGACAGCAACACACGGGAGGCAGGGTGGGTGTCTTCGTACACCCTTCCCCAGGGAACTTGCTCTGGATCTTCTGCTGGGCTGGGCCTGCGGCCCTCTTGTCCCAGCTGGGGGCCTACCCAGGCTGGCTGGTTGTGGGGCGCTCTCCAGTGCTGCCTCTGTCACACCCAGAGCTCTCCAAGGGCAGGGGTGGGCCAGTTGGGGGGCAGCCCAGTGCCCAGCAGTGGTTCTGGGGCATTGTTGCTGGGGAGCTTGGCGCCCTTTGTCCAGAGACAAAACCTGACCCTGGTGAGTCGACAGTCTTGGGTCCCTGCCTACCACTGGGGCCTGCACCCTGTTCCTCTCCCCACAATGGTGCTGGGCCAAGTCCCTGGGTTCAGGCTGAACATGTCTGTGCAGCCCCCAAAGGTAACAAGTGCACACCCACCCAGTTTGGCTGCAGAATATTCTCTTGCTCATGCCTTCCTCCAGGCCCAGGTGGCAGCCTGGCCCGACTTGAGTGGACACACGGCCTAATTGCCAGGTGCCCAGTCCTCAGTTTATTCTGGAACAGTTGTCATTACTGTTAATCCTGTGATGGTTTTGAGCCGGAGAACATCCCAGTTGACTTCTGATTTAAGAAGTCCTGCTTCTGATTTAAGCGGGGTGACAGCATACCTCAACTCACCCTTTTCTCCAGTCCAACCAGCAGTGCCTCCCCTTACAGCGGCTTGCTGTGGTCTGGGCATTAAGTTAAATGGTGGCCCACATGTCCTGGCTGAGGCCAAGTTTCCATGCCTCACTCACCCTGGGGTTCGCATCCTGAGCCCCTCAGTGCCGCCTCTCCCCAAGCTCCTCTCCCTGCAGGAGGCCTGGCCCTGGTGGTGTTGCTGGTCTCCTGGGCAGCACTAGGCCCCTGTGGCCTGGAGGGAGTGGAGCACGGAGTGCCAGGGGACACCGAGGGCCTGCAGTGCCCAGCCGCCTGCACCTGTGGCCATGATGACTACACGGATGAGCTCAGCGTCTTCTGCAGCTCCCGGAACCTTACACAGCTGCCGGACGGCATCCCAGACGGCACCAGGGCCCTGTGGCTGGATGGCAATAACTTCTCCTCCATCCCCGAGGCAGCCTTCCAGAACTTCTCTGGCCTGGGCTTCCTCAATCTGCAGGGCAGCGGGCTGGCCAGCCTGGAGTCAAAGTCGCTGCTGGGCCTGCAGAACCTGTACCACCTGCA
>PVJD01018663.1:0-13780 GCA_004026545.1 Mormoops blainvillei | reverse complement strand
TCTTAGGCAGCCTGGTTTTAGCGCGCTTGCTCTTAACCAGTAGGCTGCACTACGTCTATCAAATGAATGCTGCCAAGCCCACCCAACTTCCGGTTTCTCCAGGGCTCTAACCACGCTGGCCCTTTTGAGCCCGGAGTCAGCTCCTGTGAGCCTGTGGTGTTTGCAAAGTTCCTGGGCTGTTTTCCCATAGCTGAGCCTCGGGCTGCGCCTTAGTAGAATGCAGGTACTAGAACTCCCTGCCTGCCGCGGGTTCTCTGAAGGTTTAGTAAAGCAATGGTGGAAAAGTGCTTTATAAGCGGGAAGCACCAGGGAGACTGTTGCGATTTGCTCTTTTTCTCCTCAGCACCATCTTGAGAATGAACTACGTTCTTCCCATTTCACAGATGCGGATTCTAAGGCTCAGAAAAGCAAAATGCTTTTTCCAAGACGATAGCGAGAGTCTGTGGCTGGTGTCTACACAAACTTCGGGCGCGGGGCAGGAGGGGCAGGGGTTGGAGACTATGCACCCCTAGAGGGCCAGAGAGGCAGGTGGTGCCCCGGGCCAACGCTGGGACGGTGCGGGAGGGGCGGAGGCGGTGCGCGGGCGTGACCCAGAGGGGCGGAGCGCTGCGGATGGTGCAATCCTCAGCCCGAGCGCATCAGGCGGCTAGTGATTAGCTCAGGTTTACATCACCCAGGCAGGAGCCGAAGGAGCCTGGCGCCCGGCGTCTCCGAGGCTCTTTTAGGGGAAGCGGCGGCGGCTCCGCATGAGTCGGGCTGTGCGGTGTCGAGGCCAGAGCCCCGACAGGCACGGAGCTCAACCGCAGCGGAGCGGGCCCCCGTCCACCAGGGGTGCCCCGGCGACTCTGAGCTGGGGCGGCGGCAAGACCCCGCCGCTCGAGGACAAGGTACGGGGCGGAGGGCCGGGGACGGGCGGGCCGCCGCACGCTAGACGCACACACACTCACAAACTTTTAACAAACCAGCCGTGGGGGCGTGGGGGGGGGGCAACCTGAGCCTAGTGTATCCGTCGGGCCTCAGGTGACTCGGCCCCGCAGAGCTTGGCGTCGCCCGAGTGTGGCCAACTCCGACTGGGCGAGGCTGAGCGCCCCGGGTGTGGCAGTTGTGTCCCGGGGGCCGAGAGAGTAGAACACTGAGGTGTCCGAGTGTCACCCTGAGAAAGGTATGCTGTTGTGTGTTTTGGGTGAGTATGGGCGGGAGAGTCGTGTGGTTTGGTGCGGGGAGGTCTGTGTGTGAGGGACTGTGGGGGACATTGGGAGAATGCCACTGTGGGGGGTGTCTGCAGGGGTCCGCGTGAGCCTGTGGGGTCTGGGTGGGGATATGTCTCGGGACTCAGGCTCTGTGGACGGCGCGAGCTGCGGGGACGGTCGCGTACCCGGTAGCAGTTGTAGGCTGTGCGGAGGCCACGGTTCGGGGAGGGCTCGGCTGCCCTGGGGGCAGAGAACTTGGGTAGGGCGCGTGGGAACGCGGATGCAGCGCGCGAGATGCAGAACCCGGGTGAGTGGCAGGCGTCCGCTGCAGGTGTGCGCCTAACGGTGCGGCTACGGGTTTGCACTTTGCGCTGTGCGTGCGCGTTTGGTTCCTGCAGACGGTGTGTGTTGCACTTACAGACAGGGAGGAGGAGGTGAGGGCCTAGGTCCGCTCCGTCCCACAGCCCTGGGGCCCAGTCTCTTTCCCTTTGCCTCACCCCCTCCGGGTTCCCCGCCGACCCCCGCCGTCCCTCGGTTTCCGCAGAACCTTCTGCCTCGGGACACCCGGGACCGCCGCTTCCGCTCCCAAGGGAGGAGCCTGGCTGCGGGAGGAGCTTCGGTGGGGTAAAAGGAAAGGGAGGCGGAGGAGAGGGTGGTATCAGATTGTGTGCGACGTTTTGGGTATCTGTCGTGCAGTCCTGAGTGTGATAGGTGGGAGAGCTCTATGTGTGTATGTACGTGCACGCGTGCCCTTGAGGGAGACGTGTGTGTCACTTAATGATGTGTGCGCCTCGCTCTTCTATGGATGTGTGTCTGGGCTGGCTGGCTTGGATGAAGTGTTTTTGAGGGGCATGTGTACACCTGTCTGCTCTGCTGCGTGTGTTTGGTATGACCGGCCCTTATCCCCCACTCCACCCCCACCAGGGTGCCAGGGATTAGAGGCTGCCTCCATCCTACAGTGGAGCTCCCTCAGTGTTGCCTGCAAAACCCTTTGTCCAACGGCATGGGGTATTCCAGGCCCCACCAGGCTGAGGCATGGATAGGGTCAAGGTAACCTGAGCGCTGATACAAGTCCGGGAGAACCACTCCAGGGTGTCTCTGGTTCACTGGGCACCAAGCAGATATCTACACAGCCAGGGATCATCTTGCTTGACTCAAAAACACCCGTGACATAAGCATTGTCATCCTAGACTCATCCCTAGGGAGATTTCTGAGACTCCCAAGGGCAGAACTTAAGCCACCTTCAGCTATGAATAATAACAGTAATAATAATGATAAAACAATAGCGACCATTTCCTGATACCTATCGTGTAACGGGGCCATGCGACTTTATTTATTTATTTTTTTTAAGCTTTTATTTATTTACCTTTAGAGAAAGAGGAGAGGGAAAGGGGGGGAGAGAAACATCGATGTGCGAGAGATACATGGTTGGCTCTCACATGCCCTCAACACCAGGACCTGGCCCACAACCCGGGCATGTGCCCTGACAGGGAATCGAACCAGCGACCCTTTGGTTTGCAGGTTGGCACTCAGGCCACTGAGCCACTCAACCAGGGCCTTTATTTTATTTATTTACTTATTTTTAATGTTTATTTGTTTTCATTCACCACAAAAACCCCGTGAACTTCGCATCCTGTGAAGGAACTGAGCCTCAGGAAGGTTGAGGACCTTGCCCAGGGCGACCCAGCTGGAAGGGCCAGGCAGGATTAGACCCCCGGAAGATTTGATGACTGCCACCCCCATTGCATTCGTACCAAGACAGGATTGTGGCCTTTCATCCGAGGTGGGGGCTCCCTCCCTCCCTCCCAAGGCAACCCATGCACTTGTGTGTAGCATGGTTGGAGAGGTGGGCATCAGCCTGGAATCAACTCTGAGTGATGTTTCCCCATTAATCCTGCCCTAGACTGTTGGGAAGGTCTTTAATTGGGGTGAAGTCTCTCTCTCTTTAACCCCTCATACCTGAGCCTCTTCGTCCCTCATCTGGAGTCTGAACGGACAGGCCGATGAGCCCTAGAGAGAACCTTTCTGCCCGGACGTGTCATTGCCTGTACCTCCACCCGCCATACCCCGTTACACAGCTACAAGGCTGGTGGCCTCCTTCACTTTTGAATGAATGAAATCTTGGCGCCTTTGCGAGACCCCCCCCCCCCGACCCCCACACCTCGCTCCGCACCCGACGATGAGACTGAGCTGGCAGTGGATGAGCTCTGCATGCGGGCCCTGTGATTCCGGTAGCTCTTGGGCCATCAGGCAATCATAGGTAAAGTTTACATTGAAAAACAGAAATCCACTCAACCTGTTTTTAAACACTTAAGCAATAAATGAATGTAGAGTCTTTATTTTTAAAATACTGAAGTCAAAAATTCACTTGCTTCCTGACCAGATCCCTTTTTCTCCTAGAGGCCTCCCAGGAGGCCAAGGGCCACCGTGCGGCTACTTTAGTCTGGGCCCTGCCAGGCCTCTTCCGATGCATTTGCACATCTCTAACTATGAATATGGAGATACATCATACTATATGCTGCTGGGGTTTTTTACATAAATGAGATCATCTTAGGTGTAGGGTTCAGCAGCTTGCTTTGTTCACTTGATGACATATCCATTCCAGAGTATATACTCATGTGTACATACCTTACTCATCATCCTTCCTCCCTCCTTCCCCACTCCTTCCATCCCTCCCTCCCTTCCCTAGAACTAGCTGCCTACCCTATAATGCTCAATGGATACCATGCAGTCGCTCTTCCTTCCTCTCACCAACCAACAAGCCCGTCTTTCCACTTCACTCTTATTTCACTTACTAGTTCACCCTGGAGATCTTTTCAATTAACAATATAAAGAGTTAACTCCATCTTTTAAATGGGTGCAGTTGTTCCATGCGTGGATGAAACGTAAGTTATGTAACCAGATCCCTAATGATGGATTTTGAATTGTTCCTATCACATGGGCTGCAGTAATAACCTTGCACTTGTATCATCACATAATATGCAGAGAGCTTCCTGGTCCTTTTTCAGAACTATATAGTATTCTACTATATGGCTATACCATGACGTTTTAACCAGTCCCCTACTGCTGGATATTTGGGGGTGTTTTCTGCCTTTCGCTCTTAGACACAAGGCTCTGATGAAGAGCATTTTAATTGGAGGATAAATCACGGAAGCGGGACACCCAGTCAAGGGCATGTGCAGTTGTCCATTGAACGCATACCGCCAAGTCACCCTCTGTCCAGGCTGTGCCAGTGCGCCCTCCCACCAGCAGGTGAAGACAGTGGCTACCAGACAGCCTCACGTTGGTGCCTTTCTCTCCTCTTTCTAGATGCGAGCCACCCCTCTGGCAGCTCCTATGGGTGCTCCCTCCAGGAAGAAGCAGTTAAAGTTGGATGATGACCTAGACACCGAATGTCCCACCCAGAAACAAGCTCGAAGTGGACCCCAGCCCAAGCTGCCCCCCTGCCCACTGCCCCTGAGACCGCCCCCTGCTCTAGGCCGTGTCCCTGCTGCGACCACTGCCTCCCACCTTGGGCCCTATGTCCTCCAGGAGCCCGAGGAGGGCGGCCGGGCCTACCGGGCCTTGCACTGCCTCACAGGCACCGAATACACCTGCCAGGTATGTGCCTCGGGAGCCACTCTCCTTCAGCATCACGGCAGGGAAGAACCTTGGCTGCAGAGGATTGCGAGGGCTGGGGGGTCCTTATATTCATTTAGTCCTATGTTTACTGGGGAAGCAGCCAGTGATCCCCCAATTCTCTGTCAAGCCCCAGGCTGGGATGAGACCAGAGAGGTAAACCAGATGGTCCCAGCCCTGGAGAAGTCATAGCTTAGGCACCCATACTGTCATACATGTTGTCGGGGTGGAGCTTAGGGACCATGAGAGCGCAGGCGAGAAGCCTATTCAAGGGGGTGTCCGAAAAGACTAGGAGTTAGCTAGGGAGGAGCGGGCAAAGGGAGGGCCACGCTGGGTGACAACTGCGCAGAGAGGTCTAGAGGAGTGAGAGCATGGTGTTCCCAACGGCTGAGTGGAGAAGGTGTGTAGTCAGGGCAGGAGATAGGGACTGACAGCCACTGTGTCTGGAAAGCTCTAGAAAGACCTTGCACTAGGCTGTGGGGAGCCACCAAAGACATTTGCACAAGAGAAGATGAAATACAGTAGACATCAGAACTCCCGGGACCCTAGGGGTCACTGGGCCTACCCTGTGGCTGTTTTACAAACACAGAGACTGAGGTCCCATGTAATATTGGGCGTGGCTTCCCAGGGCAAGGTCCAGGGTTCTTGGCTGAAATCAGGGACTGGGCAGGACCAACACCCCGTGAAGGTCAGGCCCACACAGAACACTGGCAGGTCATGGCCCAAAAAGAGAGATGATAAAGTACAATAACAGGTATTTACTCTGCATCAGGTACTGTGTTGATTGCTTAGTGTGCATAATATCTTCTAATCTTCACACACTCTATGAGGTAGTTACTGTTATTGGGCCCACTTTATAGGTAGAGGACACTGAGGCTCAAAAACATGTGGTTACTTGCCACATCACAGAGCCAAGAGGTGTGAGGTTGGGCCCCGGCAGGCTGAGCCCAGAGCCGTGTGCCCCGTACTGGGACAAGCGGTTTAGACACAAACAGGACAGGCTTGTTCTTAGAGAGCAGGCGTATGGAAGATAAGAGAGGCCCAGGTACATAAGGGAGAGGCAGAAGGAGACCTGGATCCCTTGGGAAGGTACAGAGAAGCAAAAGGACTTAAGCCTCCAACTGGGAGCGGCAGCAGCTGGCTCCAGCTCCTGCTGATGGGGGTGCAGTGGACAGGGGGACACATGTGGACATGCGGTCCAACCATCAGCTTTGCCAGGGCCCTGGCCAGCCTGATGCAGGCCCCCAGTGCTCTGCCCCATACGCTCTAGGAACCCCTGAACTCCGGGTCCCCTTCCTGCAGCATCACAGGTTCTTTGCTGTTCCTGTTGGGGAGTGACCAGAGCGAGCTGGAATCAGAAACCGCATGCTTTCACACGGCCCTAATTATTTAGACACATTTAGGGGAGTATGCCAGGATGTGCGTGTCCCTACACCAGCATGAACCGTGGGGGCTGGCCTGCCATTTCCACATGTCTACGGGTTTCTGATCAGTGTGTAGAAAGATAAACAACCTGTCTTTGTAGATTATCACCTAATTCATTAATTGAACAAATCAGTGAGCACCGGCGAGCACCATGCTGTGGTTCAAAAACAGACAAAGTTCTGCTATCATCAACCTGATGTTCTAATGAGAGACACGGACAATAAAGCGAAAAAGTAAAATTTATGTCAGGTGATCATCAGTGCTATGGAGAAAAGGCTAGGAGCTGGAGGAGACAACAACAGGGAGGGTAGGAGGTGTGGGTGATTTTAGCTCGGGAGGTCCAGGAAGACCTGTTTGAGGTGACATCTGAGCAGTGACCTGTGAGCACTGGGGGAACCAGGCCTGTGGTCACCTTAGGGAAGAGCACCCGGCAGCAGGAAAGGCAAGAGCAAATCCACGGGGGCAGGGATGTGCTCGCCCTAACTTTCAAAAAAGCCTCTGGCTTTGGATTATTTCCTCCATGCCACTCACCTTTATTTTTTAAGACATATGCTTACATTTTTTCCCCCGGTGGATTAAACCTGTATATGCTTTATTTCTTTTTATTTTCTGTATAGCACAGCTACAATATCATGCAAAGGGTTTGTAGCAGCTTGGCTGCTGCCTAGCCACGGGGCTTCCAACAGGTCCCCTTCCTTCTCTGAGCCTCTGAGGCTTCGGTCCGAGACCCATAAAGCCCCAGCGCATTTCCTCACAAGCCGAGCTCCCCTCCCCACTGCCTCCCTCCCCTCCCCCAACCTCTTCCAGCCCTGTTGATCTTTGGTTGTGTTTCTAAAGCTGATCAAACTCTTGCCCCAGGGCCTTTGCACTCTCTGTGGCCCCCGACCTGGAGCGCTTACCCCATGGGCACTTCTGAATCTTTTAGGTCACTTCCCCAGAGTCCCTTTTAAACCACACATTCTAAAGTAGGTGCCCCCTTCCAAAATATTCTGTGTTCTAGCATCCTTCTGGGTTCCCTTGCAAGGCTTACCAGAATTGTGTTGATCGCTTGGTGTGCATGAGTATTTAGCTTTTGGGCCTGTTTACTGTCTCCCGTATTGGACTGTGGGTACCAGGAGGGCAGGGACCATGGCTGTCAGTCAAGTTAGATACCCAGAGGCTGTTGCAGGTAAGAATGAATGCAGGGTGGGCGGGCGTGAATTCTGGAGAATGGAAGCTATGGCGATCCTGGGCATAAAGTGACGTCTGCATCATCTGCTCTTTTGGAGTTCTCTGCTTTCAGGGTTATTTTTGTGTGGGTTACCTATTATATTTCAACTGTCTTGTGTTTAAAGCCATATAAGCCAGCAGTTAAGAGTACTTGACGACTGTGTGGCCTCTCAGCTTTGTTTGTGGCCTCTCAGGGTTGAGTAGCTTGCTGCTGAAGCGCTTGGCACAGTGCTTGGCACCCAGCAGTATCTAAAGGGTTGGCTCTGTTTCCAAGGCCAGCCTGGCCTCCACGCGGTCCCCACCTGTGCTCACGGCCATGCTCCGCCCACAGGTGTACCCGGTCTGTGAGGCCCTGGCGGTGCTGGAGCCCTACTCACGGCTGCCCCCTCATAGGCACGTGGCACGGCCAACGGAGGTCCTGACGGACACACACCACCTTTACACCTTTTTCCCACGGCCCCATGGGGACCTACACAGCCTGGTGCGCCGCGGCCGCCTGCCTGAGCCCAAGGCCGCTGGGCTCTTCCGCCAGATGGCAGCCGCCGTGGCGCACTGTCACCAGCATGGTCTAGTCCTGCGAGACATCAAGCTGTGTCGCTTTGTCTTCACCGACTGTGAGAGGTGAGTGTGGCAACAGAGAACCCACCCACAGACACACCCAGGAGGTGGGTCATAATGGGGAAACGGAGGCTCAGGAAGGCAAAGTAGCCTTCACAAAAGGTGGAGAAGCCTGGACTAGTACCACTGCTTGGTCCCCTTGGAAGCCCCTTGGGTTGGAGCATTGCCTTTGTGATAATAGCGACAGTGATGATGGGCATAGCTGCACTGCCTCACTTGGCCTGGATCCTGACAAAATGAGGTAGATACTGTTATTGTCTCCACATGGCAGACGAGGAAACACAGAGAGGTCAGTAATGCCTAAGATCCCACAGCTAAATAATTAGTGGAGCAGGGACTTGAACCTGGATGTGACTCCAGAGCCAGGGTCCTAATTCCCTCTGGGCTTGAGAAATGGGACGCCTGGCTGGGTTGCTTGCTGACTCCGGGTGGGTGACCCAGTGTGTCTGGACCTCGGGTTCCCTATTGGTACGGGAAAGGTCTGGATTGTCAAGATGTTTCCAGGATTTCAAGGTCACAGATAAGAGCCAAAATGCGCCCTGATTTCCCCACACAGGAACATCTTCCTGTAAAACTAAAAACCAGTGATTTTTGGCGTGGGGGACAGAAAGGGCCCTGGCGTCCTGTCTCCACCCAAACGCCCAGGAGTGTGCAATGGTCCATGTGAACATCCACGAACATTGATCTCATTTCAAGACATTTTTGGAGGGTGGGGGAGTGACTCCACTGAACTTTTAAAACACTTTTTATTTTCAAATACTTTTAGACTTACAGAAAAGTTGCAAAAAACAGTCCAAAGAGTTCCCATATTTCCTTCAGCCAGTTTCTCCTAAGGTTAATGTCTTTCATGACCATAGTACAACTGCCAAAGCCAGGAAATTAACCTTGGTCTTGTGCTATTAACTAAACCACTGATCCGTTCAGGTTTCGCCAGTTTCCCCCATGTCCTTTTTCTGTCCGAGATCCATCCAGGCCCCCACCCTGCATTCACTGGTCACGTCTCCCTCAGTCTCCTCCAGTCTGGCACAGGTCCTCAGTCTTTTCTTGTCTCTCTTAACCTCAGTACTTTTGAAGAGTACCAGTGAGTTATTTTGTCAAAGGCCCCTCAATTAGGATTCAACTGATGGTATGCTCACGGGTAAGTTGAGGTTATACATTTTTGGCAAGAATATCATAGAAGCGATAAGCCCTTCTCAGTGCCTGATATCAGGAAACGCGTGACGGTGATACGCGGTACTGACATTAACCTCAACCATTGGTTAGGGTGGCGTCTGCCACGTGCCTCCACTGTGAGGTTCCCAACTTAACCTTTGTAATTAATAAATACCGAGTAATACTTTCTCATTAACAAGTACCTCGAGGCACTTGGAGGCTATGTGTGTGAATATACTCTTTCTCAAACTTCCGCCCACTAATTTTAACAGCCATCTCTTTTCCCTGTAGCAGTGATTACTGTGATGTGTGAGTGATTTTCTAATTCCTTCTTTCCTTCTACGTTTTATACTCTAAAAACATGCCTTTAGTTAAGAAATGGAATATGAAATTTACGAGTTTTAATCTAATGCACGACTTCACATCATTTTGAGCTCAGCGTGAGCACGACACCCCCAGACCTCCCCCAGGTGAGACAGTGCTTCTCTTTCTAGAGCAATAGTTTCGGAAGCACTGTCGGTAGAAGAGGGGTGGTAGGGTCAGGCAGACCTGGGTTCAAATCCTGATTCTTTGGCCTTGAGCAATGGCTTCACCTGCCTAAGCCTTGATCTCTGCATCTGTAAAATGGGCCGATAACGCTGACACTAATGCCCATGCCTCGCCTCCCTTGCCGGGATTCACAGCATTGATCGCCACTTGTGAAAGACCAGCAAGCACAGAAGAAGCAGTGCCACAGGAATAAAATGAGTAGCGGTGGAAATAGAATGGTTATTATTGAAGTAATCTAGGTGCTCCGTGGGAGGTGTTTAAAGCAGAAGTTGCAAATGGAGGGCTACACACTTCCCCCCCTCCTTTGGCCCCATGTACATGTTTATTTGTTTTCCAATGAAGTAGGTTGCCAGCGTTTCCAAAATGGGAAATCTTTGGTTAAAATATGATTTCTGGCTTCCTTTGGAGAGAAATGGGAACGTGGGGTCCCCTCGGGAAATATGTGAGTAGTTCCTAGCGCTGGCTGTGGCGGGTGAGAGCTGGTGCCCACATCTCAGCCCCGTGCCCTGTGGACGTAAAAGGGTGTCTTTCTCACAGGTTGTATGAGAATGAAGTGAGATGTGCCAGGTGCCAAGCTCAGGGCTAGGTACCCAGCGGACAGCTCATAAATATTGACTGTAATGTTGTTAATGTTACCTTTTTTAGGCAGGGTTTGTGCTGAGATGTTTGGCCCAGCCCCACTTCCTATTTCTCTGATTTTATTTCCTGTCTGGACCCTAAGTTTGCATCTGTTTTAAAGAGGTTTAACGCCCTCAGCACCGTCGCACCCCAGGGACTGTTGGGAAATGTGTTCCTTTCAAAGTCCTAGTTCAAATTCAATTGCTCTGGGACCTTGAGCAATGGCTTAACCTCTCTGAGCCTGGTCTCATCTGTAAAATGGTCTCAGCCATCCAGCCACACAGAACTGGCTCAAGCCTGCCAGATGGCAGCAGGCACATGGGAAGCGGGTAACATTCAGGGTGATGGTGCGAGGTGGCGGCTTGGAGTTCCAGCAGGAGCTGACCAGTCTGTCTCTCTCTTTGCTGCAGGACAAAGCTGGTGCTGGAAAACCTGGAGGACGCCTGTGTGCTGACCGGGCCAGACGACTCCCTGTGGGACAAGCACGCCTGCCCGGCCTACGTGGGACCCGAGATCCTCAGCTCACGCGCCTCCTACTCAGGCAAGGCGGCGGACGTCTGGAGCCTGGGCGTGGCGCTCTTCACCATGCTGGCCGGCCACTACCCCTTCCAGGACTCAGAGCCTGTCCTGCTCTTCAGCAAGATCCGCCGGGGGACCTACGCCCTGCCTCAGGGCCTCTCAGCCCTGGCCCGCTGCCTGGTCCGTTGCCTCCTTCGACGGGAGCCAGCTGAGAGGCTCACGGCCTCGGGCATCCTGCTGCACCCCTGGCTGCAGAAGAACCTGACCCCCTCAGTGCCGTCCCAAGCCCAGCTCTGGGAGGCTGACCAGGTGGTCCCTGAAGGGCCAGGGCTGGAGGAAGAGGAGGTAGAGGAGGGAGAAAGGGAAGTGGGTCTGTATGGCTAGGGCCACTGTACCAGACTCTCAGCTATGAACTGCGGGCTGAGTTTGGGGCGCCCCCAAGCTCTCTCCTACCTCTTTGAACTAAGACAAACCTGAAGTGCCTTCTAGAAGGGGAAAAAAGAGGTGTGTGTGGAACATGCTGTGTGTACACCTGTGTGGTTCACACACCTGTGCACACGGGCTCAGGCATTCGACAAATCTTTCTTGGGAGCTCCCTGTGTGCTGTTTTAGATGCTGAGAACACAGCTCTGACCAAGAGACAAACTCCTGCTCACCGAGCTGACAGTACTTTTCCATGCCCATAGGCCACTGTCTTGTACTGGGCTGGGTACACTTAGTGCAGGTGACACCATCCACTCGTGCTGGCACCCGGCACCTCTGTCATGGGACAGTGCCTCTTACAAACAACCCAGCTGCCTTTGTATCTTGGACCTTTCAGAGAAAGGGATGCATCCTGTGCCAAAGGCTCCAGGCCTCCCCCCTGCAACCGAGGGCTCCAGAGCCCTGGCCATGCCGGGATTCTGCACCAGCAGCTGTGTCCTCTTGGTCACAGGGTCCTCTGTCCAGGCCTGAGCCCAGGATTCGGGCTGGAAGATCAAGAGTGCAAAACGTGAGGCGGGTCCTCCTCTGACTCAGGCGTGGCTTGGAATGAGGGTCCAGGCCTGTCTGCTGCAGCAGCCCCTGGACTGAGCACCGGAGCTGGGGGACAGGTGGGGTCTATCCCCTGGCCTCCTGAAAAGTCCTAAGCCAAGTTCTGGGGACATTTGGGGTCCAGGACTCCACATCAGCACTATAGGTTTTGTATATCATGAGTATATATTTTTACTTTGTGCCTAATAAAGGAGTTATGAAACACTTGTATTTCTCCCAGACGTTTCTTCTGCCCTCTCTTATCGGTTTTCCCAGACCAGGCCCATGGTGCGTTCTTTGCATTCCCTCTCTTTCTTCTGGAGGCAATGGCGTCTCAACTGGGGTAACTTTTGGCTGCAACCCTGAAACCCTGAATCAGAGTAGCTTAAAAAGAAGGGAATGTACTTCACATGAAGCAGAAAGTCAATAGGTCAGGCGGGCTTCGGGGCTGGTTGATTCAGCTCTCAGGGCCGTTAGCAGGAACCCCGCTCCCCAGTCTCTTTCTGTCTCTACCCTGTTTTCCCTGGTGTCACATTAGAGACATCTGTCACCTGAGAAAGAAGGAGAGTGGCACCGTGGTACTTGAGAACTCTACCCTTGAGTCAAGCTGCCTGGTGTTTCCGGGCCTCCGTCTGTTCCCTTCCTCTCTGTGTGGGCTAAGCCCTGCCCATCCCTTGAGACTGGACCTGGAACCTCTTCTGACACTTGTCAGTGAAGCCCTCACCCTGCAGCCCTGCATCGCCTCCTCTGGGGTGCTTGCTTAAAAATGCAGATCCTTGGGCTCCGCCCAGAGCGAGTGAGTCGGAAGCCCAGGGGTCCGCTTGCCAACAAGGCGGTTAGTGATGCTGCTGAGCTTCCTGCTGAAGAGCCTCTTTATTGGGAGAAACCCCGATTCCTTGGGGACCCAGAGCTCATTTCGGTCCCTTCTGTGCCTGTTTGACTCCAGCCCAGGCATAAAATGGGTATAAATTCCGCCTGCTTGTGAGGCTGGGATAGGCTCACAGCTGTGGGAGGGCTTCATCAGAGGCCAAATCTGAGCCAGGACTACAGTTGTGCCAGCTTTATGGGGGAGACATGTAGCCCTCATCCCCGCGTCATTCTCTCCCCTCTCACCTGGCTGAGCATTCTAGATCTGTTTGTGTTGGTTTCATACTATGTTTTGTTTCCAATCGTGTCCCCAGCTCCTAGAATAGTGCCTGGCACGAGAGCTGCTCAGTAAATGTGGAATGACTGAACGAAAGCTGCTGCTCTGTGGATCCTACGTGCCTAGAGCAAAGCCAGGACACTTATTAGGGATGGATGGTTAATATTTACTGTGAGCACATACCACATGCCAGGCATGGTTTCAAGTGCTTTACACATGTTATCTACTTTGACATGCAACAGTCAGCCTTAATGGTCCTTGACCCCTGGTACCCATGCCCTTGTTAGTTCTCTCCCACCCTGAGCTGGGCTGTGAAAATGATGAAGTGTGCCTTTTAATGCTAGGCTGTAAAATACACTCTGGCCCCTGCCTTGTTCCCCTGCGTCATCTGTTCTGGGGAAAGCCAGCTGCCACGTGGCTAGGACACTCACGGAATCCTGCGGAGAGGTACATGTGGCCAGGGACTTGGCCGTCCCGCAAGAACCAGCACCAGCCAGGCACATGAATGGGCTTTCTTGAAAGTCTATCCTCCAGGCCCATCAAGCCTTCGGTTGGCTGAGGCCCCAGCTAAAATCTTAACTACAACATCGTGAGGGACCTTAGTCAAGTGACATAAGAAACTGTTCCTGAACTCTTAACCCACAGAAGCTGTTGTTTTAAGCTACTAAGTTTTGGGGTAATTTGTTACTTATCAGTAACCACTAACTGATGCAGATTCTCACAGCAA
>PVJD01018662.1:0-13787 GCA_004026545.1 Mormoops blainvillei | reverse complement strand
AAAAAAAAAAAGAAAACAGAAGCTTCCAAGAGCTCAATAACTTGTCCTAGGTTGCGGAGCCAGCAAGCAGAACCATCAAAAGCCAAGCCCAGGTCTTTCTGACGCTGGAGCCCTAGCTGATGACCACCAACGCCAGGGCCTGGGGAGAAGTATTAAAACGCAGACTCCAGGGTCCTGGGTCCCTACGCCACTCCCAGCCCTGATTTGTAGGTTTGGTGTGGGACTTAGGTGTCAGCATTTGTAACAAGCACTCCAGGTGGTCCTCAGGCTTGGGAAGAACACTGCGTCCGGCCAGTCTGCGGAGCCCCCCCGCCCCCTGTTGCGGCAGGGGAGGCAGCTGGAGGCTTGCTCCCCGCAGCAGTCAGAAGCAGTAGCAGCAGTTGTCGGCGGAGTGCAAGGCACTGAAAAAGACTCCTTGAACCCAAATGCCTTCCCTGTCTGCTTGTCACACAGTGCCTGGAATTTCATCACGATCAAGTCACTGCTCCCCAGAGCAAAGTTCCGTGTTCCCTCCTCTCTCCACTTCCCTTACTTGTCTGGGGAGCCAGACGCTGAGGAAGAGAACCTGACTTTTACTAGGATGTGAACGACTTCATTGGATCTCCGATTCCTTTCTCAGGGCATTGGCAGGGGCAGGGCCATCTAGAATTTTATCCAAAGTCCCTAGAATATGATCATAACTGAGTACAAAATAGGAGTGAAATTCCTAAAGGACCAAGGAGACCCAGGAAGACCCCGGGGCCACGGCACCCTCCTCCTGCCTGTCGTCCCCTCCCTACTTCACAGACGTCCCCTGCTCAGGGGCTCAGTGCCCATACTCTCTCCCCACTGTCCCCTCCATCATCCTGCCCTGGGGACAGACCGAGTCTCATTCACTCAGGGACCTCCCTGACTGGCAACGAAACCCAGAAGCCAAGAGAAGCCTGAATTTCTGGAAGGGAGGAAACTGAGGTTGGGGAAGCTTGTGTATCTACGAGAGACTTCAGTGTGTTTATAAACTGCGAAGGTGCCAGGAGAAAGAACAAAATGAAGAGACAGACAAGAGCTGGAGCGGATCTGAGGCACAGCGGAGGTGCCCCTGCAGGTCCGGATGGAAGAATGAGCGTTTAAAGGGAACCAGGACCTGGGGAACCTGTGCTGCTGGGCGGACCCAACCCGGGGCCCTGGGGGCAAAAGGTGACATATCACACCCAGAATTTCCCATTCTCTCCTAAATAGGAGGCAGAGTCCCTGGTCGGGGTGGTGGGTGGGGAGGGGTGGGAGGCAGGCACCCCCCGCCACCCCCAGCATCTTACGATCAATGCACAAAAGGCACTTTTCCCCTCTATCTGAGCCCACGTGTTCTAACCGCAATGGCTGTCTCTGGGTTTATTTGCTCCCTGTCTCCCATACTGGCCTGTAAGCTCCGTGAGAGCAAGGGCTTCGCCTCTCTCTCTAGTGTTGTTTCCAGAGCCTAGAGTCACCTGGAACACAGCAGGCGCTCTGTGTGTACCTGTGGCTATCGGCGTGAACGATGCCCCGCCCCTTCCCCCTGGCTCAGCGGGCCTCCCCCATGACAGTGCAGCCCAGTAGGCAGCTTGGATCCCAGGTGTGCAATTCGGGTTCCAAAGCACGACCTTGGGTAGGCTCCCTGCCTCCCACTTGCCCCCCTCCCCACTGCTGGCAACGAACAGCTGACCGGGAAGCGTGGGCCATGCGAGCACTGCGGAGGGGAGTTCCAAGGGGAGCTTCAGCCTCGCCTCTCGCATTCCTCTGTAACCTCAGACGCCGTTGTTAGCCAGCCTGTTGCAATTCTAAGTGGTGTAAGAGTGGGAGAGCCGCTCAAAGCAACACCATCCCGGCCCCAAGCCTCACTTCCCCAAAAGGCACTTCTGGGGAGTCAGTGGCAGAAATCGTACTCCCGTCCATCACCAAGAATTCTGGAGACTGTGGGTTTATTTAGCACTTGCTTTTTTTTTTTTGCCCCCCAACCAAGATCCTCAGAGTAAGACACACTGCTTAGCATGTCACAGCTACTGGCATATTCACAAAAATGAAACAAAGTTCTTAAAATGCATGACACGTGAGGCACGCCAATATTTTCTCAAGGGCTTCAGCTGATCTCATCAACAAAAGTACTGAGTGTCAGCCCCCCAATTTATTCCACAATCCACTAAAGGTCGTGTCCTGTATGTTGGAAAACTTGAGTTTTTCTCATGGAGAATAACTGACCTGAAATAGCCATGGATCCTAAAAGGTGTAGGTAGAATGTGTGTGCAGGAGGATGAGAGTTTCAGAAAGCTGGACTTGGAAGAGGCCTCAAAAAAGTGTCTGCAGGAGGAGGCAGGCTTGCAGACAGTTCAGCAGGAAGCTGGGGAGGCCTGACTCCTACTCGGGCTCCTTGCTTTCAAGGGCCCTGTGGCCTTGGACACACAGCTCCCGAGCTGAGGCCCGCATTGACCGAGACAGCTGCCACCGGCCCCACCGTGAGGCTATGCCGTGGGGCACTTCCTGAGCGGGGTGGTAAGTTGGGGCAGAGATGTTAAGTGTGAAATGCACGCTAGATTTCAAAGACTTAGTGTGGGAAGAAGAATGTAAAAAAAAACCCAACTCATTAATAAATGTTTACATCGATTACCTATTGAAATGACAACGTGTAAAATATATTGGGTGAAGTAAAGTGAATTATTAAAATTTCAGCTTCTTTTCCTCTTGTTATCCCCGCCTCCCCACGGAAATTCTTCCCCCTCTGCCCTGCTCACACTCTTATGCTTAATATCCACCGTCTGGGCACGTCGTACTTACTCAAAGAACGCGAAACTGTGAAAACAGAATGGAATTCAACAGAAGAATGGATAAAAAGGCTGGTCTATTCCTACAATAAAATGCTACCTGGAAATTAAAAAAAAAGCAACAGCGAATTCTTGATACACACAACAATGTCGATGGACCCTGGAAACATTAACTGAAGAAGCCAGATGCAAAAGGGCACCACGTGTGTCCTCCTCTGTGTAGGAAGTTCAAACGCAGGCTGATGGGCTTGGCTGACATAGAAATCAGAACAGTGGCTGCGATGGGGGAGGAAGGGGTCTGATTGGAAAGGGACGCCAGGGGACTTTCTGGGGTGATGGAAATAGTCTACATCTTATTTTGGGCAGCGGTTACAGAGCATCTACAATTGTCAACTGTCCTGAACCGCACATTTAAAACCTGTGCATTTATTTATACCTCATTTTAAAAAGAAAAGAAAAGAATAGACTGAGTTGCCTTTAAAGTGCTTGGCCAGCGGAGCCAGCAACGAAGCTGGCAAGTAGGGACTGGAGAAGGCGGGATTCCTCTGTGTCGTGGGTGGGGGACTTGGAGTTCTGCGGGGAAGGAGGTGAGAAGGAGTGGGAGGAGGGGAGGACGGGGAGCCAACCGCCTGGTACAAAGGCAGAAGAGGCAACTGGTGGCAGGTGCTCAGGGATGGGGTGGCCATGACATTTTAAGAACAGGACAGTTGTTTGCATGGCTGCCTTAGAAACCTCTCTTGGGTGTCCCCCTACCCAATCTTTAGTGAAATCTGTTGTATCCACCAATGCTTTCGTGAGCGGTTTCGTTTTGGGTGTAGGGAACCAGGAAGAGGGCTGAGTTTCACCTCTTGGTCAGTGCGGCATGGGACAGAGGCTCGGGCACAGGCTTGGAGCCCTGGGAAAGGCATGGTCTCCTGGGGACCCCACAGCAGTCTCGGGGAGGGCTTGGGACTTCAGCAGAGCGTAAGGTGAGGGTCTGAGCTCCTCTCAACCTAGATCCCAAGGGCCTGGAAGATTGGGGATAATATTTCAGCTAAGACTCACAGGTCAGTCTGAGCATTTCTTGCCTGAATTCACCTCTAGTTCCCAGACGGTCGCTGCCCGTGCCCAGCGGAGCCAAATTGCCCCCTGACCTTCTGGCTGAGGTCAGCGCTAGAAATGGCCTTGTGGACAGTTGCTGGCAACGTAAAAGTCTGGTGTGCCTGGGGAAGAGGGGGCGGTGTGATTAACAGGAGTGAAGCCCCTCTTCTCCCTCTGTCTGTCCTCCCATTTCTGGGCAAGGCTGGTCCGAGAGAACTAAGAAGGAGAGGGTGGACCGGACGCGCCATCCTGGCCACGCAGAGCCTTGCTGGCTGCGCCCGCCTCCTCCAGTGGCACAGCCCTCCCAGCACACCTTCACTCTCGGAGTCACCTTGGGGTTGGATTTATTTCATTACAGGACCCGGCTCTGCTCGTACCCGCTCGGCCACACTGGTTTATGGGTCTCCCGGCACATCTGTCTGCCCTCAGTTAGAAACTGCATCTGTTTGCTAGCAAAAATGAAACGGCGATGACCAAATCCTATAGTCCCGCAAAGCTGCGGTGACACGGATCCCCCCACGCGGCCTTTGGTCAAACACATCGACTTAAATTTTTTTGGAAAGCAAACGGTCGGTCATGCGTTTACAAAATGGTCCTGCCCTGTGATTCCGAAATGTCCTTGCTAGAAACCTAACCTGAGAAGTAACCCAAAGGACGTAAAACCTGAGTGCAAAAAAGACGTGCCCCACGACACTGGGGGTGGGAGGAGAGAGAGACAGGCGAGTCGCTTGATGGGGTGGGTTGCAGCAACGGGAAGGAAGCATCATGAGGGGACTGTTGGGAAACCGCTCAAAAGGAAAGGAGAGAGAATACAGCCCCGCGTCCGTGCTGCAGCCGCATCGACGCATGCTGCTGCCCGAGTCTGTGACCGGGGACGGCGGGGAGCAAACGTGGGAGAATGAGTGTGATTCTCTAGCGCGCGACCTTCTTTCTTTCCCCGTCGCCTGACCTGGCTGTGGAACCTCAAGTAAACACATTTTCGAAAATTTAGGCATCACACCTTAAAAGAGCTTCTGCTCCCTGGTCCCAAACAAGTTGCTTTTTTAGTGTCTCTGAGATGTCGGTCGCCCTTCGCGGAACCCCGCAGAGTGGCAGATTATCAAGCTCCCTAGTACATTCATCCCCAAATTTCTGCAACCCAGAAGTCTCTCCGTGGGTCCAACCAAACTGCCTCTTGCTTTGCTCACTTTTCTTCTGTGTTCGGTTCTAAGAGTATGGAGGAAAACTCTCACCCTGTGCCTCAGTGGCGATAATGCTGGTGTTGTAAGCGGGCGGAGGGGACGGAGAGGCCTGGGCCCTGAGGACAGCAGGGACGTCTGTATTTCTATTTCTAGAATGTATTTCCATCAAAATAAAACTTTTCAAAATACTTATACCTAGGGAAAAAGGACTAGAAGGCCAAGCATTGTCGTGAGGGTGGAATTTGGGGCCACTGTTTCCCTGTTTCTCTGCCGTTTTCCAACTTTCCGAGGCGGGGGGCGGGGGAGGGACATCCTAAAAAACGAAAAATAAAAAGAAGCCCCCAGGTCTCGTCGTCTCCGGGCCCATCAATGCCCACTTTCGATGCTCCCTCAGGGGTCAGTGCGTGCCAAGGGGCCAGAAAGGGGAGTGGCTTTCGGGACAAGTGATGCGTGAGAAGGTGGAAGTGGAAGTGACAGAGCTGAACCCAGGTCTCCTCCACAGTAATTGTCCAGAGGGCAAGAGCAGATGACACAATGGACATCTGACCCCAACCCAACACACGTCGACCCTGAGGCCTCTGGAAGGCAGGATGCCTTACAAATAAACCCCTGCGCGCCAGAGACACAGTGACAGATACCTAGGCTGGTGGTGGTGAAGGGTTTTCACCCAGCAGCTCCAAGACGTAGCCCAAAGTCCACACAGTGAATGCCTCCACCTCCCACCCACTGGCACAGACCCCTTGGGACCTCAGTTTCCAAAACTCCCCATCAGAATCCAGAGTGGTTACAACCCCTTTGCAAGCACACACGTCTCACTCCCAGCTGTTGTCATTTCAACCTGACACATGGGCTTCTTCATCGCCGCAACACACACACACACACACACACACACACACACACACACGCACGAGGAAATGGAGGGCCGGAGAGGAGCAGAGTGATCCTGAGGTGGCCCAGCCAGTGACCAACAGTGGTTTCTTCAACACCAGTGTTTCTCCAGCCCCACCCAGTGATCGTATGGAGGCCCCGGCTCCAACCCCCAGCCCAAGCCCAGACGGCCACTTACACTGACAGGGGCTCAGACGCTTACCTCGGTCGTAAGCATGTCCAGATGTGAGTGGCTGAGGAGACACCAGTGTCCTGACTGCCGGGTCTCAGGCGTAGCGGGCAAAAGGCGTTCCTCACCCACAGGCCTCCCACCCACCCCAGAGCAGCGAACGCCAAGGCCTGACCACACTTCCTCTTTCGGCTCGGCCCCCAGGGAAAGGCCCAGGCGGCGTCACCGGGCCATCCATTCTTCCAGGGAATCTGACTACCGAGGCTTTCCAGGAGCCAGAATCTTCTTGCTGCCCCCGTGCAACCACAGGCTCCACCAGGGGCCCGTCCTAGTGGGGAGGGGTCAGGCCCTGGGTGGGGGGACGGGGGTGTCCCCTGAGCATCCCCAGCTCCAGATGAGAGGATCCTGGCTCACCCCCCCAGAGGCAGACCTGGGTAAGCACCCAGCTCTCCCGTGACCGACAGCCCGTCCCACATGGAGAGCAGCTCTCACCAGGCCCAGGGAACCCTAAGCGGCTGACCGGCTCCTGCTGGGCGGGGAGAGGGACGGACTCCCGCTCCCGAGGGGTCGTAATCGGTGGCATCAAGGAATTGGACGGCATCGGGCTTTTCCCCACAACGCGACAAGACAGAGTTCCCCGCCAGGCTGACAGCCTCAAAACAGGGGCCCGTCAACCGCAAGGATGCCAATCAGCCATTCTGCTGAACTGAGCACTCTGAGGGAGATGAGTGGTCGTGTCAGTGAAAATAGCCTAATTCTGTGCATTGGGTCTGCCCAGAGCTCACAAGTTACTATTCTCTGCAAAAATGATGACACCCTGGGATGTCTGGTAAATGTCTTGGGAAACAAAACGCTTCCTCATTGGTAGTGTGTGCTGAGTTCCGTGTTGGGACTACTCCCGCCGTGGTTGATTCCAAGCTCCCAGCAAGACATCGCTGAACCCGGCATTGGGAGGAGATGAGAACAGGGGACCTCACAACGCAGAACTGGTGAACCCCTGACTGAGCCCCCGCTGGGGCCAGGGCCTGACACCAGGGTTTGCCATTCCTTCATTTTCCTGGAAGACGATCATCTCCGTGTTACAAGTGGGATCACTGGCGCTCAGGGAGGTTGTACCAGGAATCAAGTCTGCACGACCAGGGACGGACTCTGACCCAGCTCTGTCCATTTGCAAAGTCTGTGCTCTTTCTTATTAGGGTCCATCTAAAGTGTAGCTGCTCAAAAGCCTCCCTAAAAGCAAATTTTATTTTATTTTTAAAAGATTTTACTCATTTATATTTAGAGGGGGGAAGAGAGGAAGAAAGAGAGGGAGAGAAACATCCATGTGCCGTTGCCTCTCGTGCGCCCTCCCCCGGGGGACCTGGCCCGCAGCCCAGGCACGCGCCCTGGACTGGGAATCAAACTGGAGACCCTTTGGTTCGCAGGCGGGCACTCAGTCCACGGAGCCACACCAGCCGGGGCTGAAAGCAAATTTTAAGTGAGCTTTCGAGAAGTGAGTAAATGCTTCTGTGGGTAGAGCTTATCCTCTGCCACTAAAGCAGTGACTCCTTGGCTTGTGTTCCACTGATTCCTCCGTAAGCAGTTTCGTCAATCCCTCAGGACGGCCCTGTCCAGCTGCGACACAGCAGGCTCGACGGGCCTGCTGCTCCCACTGTGCCGTCGGCACAGCGAGTCCAAGCCTGGGGCATCAGAGACCAGAATTCCGGGGCCAGTGTGCCAACAACTCCCAACATGAAACCTTCCCTTGTCTGAGCCTCAGTTTCCTCCTTTGTAAAATGAGAGTTTGACTGATAAATATTAAGCAGCTCCAGCTATGGGGCTGTGGGATCTTCTCTCATCTGCGATTGTCTGCTCCACCCCCGTCCCCCTCGTTGGCTGGGACAGGTGCTTCCTCAACTCCCGTCCAACCAAGGCACCCGGCACAGCCCAGGCGCAACAGAGAATGCCCGATAGATGCGTGTCGACTGAAAAAAGACATCCACGGATAGAAGCGAGTTACATGCACCAAAGTTCGCTTCATCCCAGCACATCTGACAGCCCGCTTGGCCAGACCTTGTGCTGGGCAGCGTGAGGGCCAGGAACGAGAATCGGGCCCAGCCCCTGCCCTCGAGGACGTCCCTCAAGGCGTAGGAGGCAGGCGAGGACAGAACAGAATGTAGGCGAGGTTCCATGTCCTTCCCTTTGTGCCAGGCCCTCTGCTCACAAGTCTCCAGTCGGCGCTGAGCGAGTCGTGGTCCCTGGCGGAGCGCACATTCTCCGGGACAGAAGGGCGCGCGAGTAATTGCTGCAGAAAGCAATGAATGCTGGTACCGAGGGAGCAGAGACAGAAGGAGGGGGACTTAGAGGGTCTCAGCGGCAGCGTTTGAACCGGGCCGTGAAGGATGTGTAGGAGCTCACCCAGCAGGGAGAACATGGAGAAACGAAGCCAGGGTGCTTCGAGAACAGCGGGCGGCCCTGCCCAGCCGACTGGGAGCATGTGTGTTGGCAGAGGGAGGCCTGACAGCAAAGTCGCGGGCCCCACCCCAGGGCACGTGGCCCTGCCCACTTCCTGTTGCCTTCCCCGGCTCCACTACGGCCTTTCCGCCGCAAGAGGGAGGCAGGAAGTAGGGGTGGCCTGTTTGGCCGTTCTGCACTACCGAAATGGAGCCTGTAAGTTCCGGCTGCTAGATGGCCTGGTGAGTATCAAGGAGAATGGGAGGCGCCCTTTGATGGTCATTTTTGGTGCTTTCCCAGTCGGAGTTAAGAAGAATAGGTGACTAGCTAGGCTCGTTGCAACAGTGATCACAAGAGAGAGTCCAGAAGTAGCCCCCAGTACACCTGGGAATTTAGGGTATGATAATGGTGGCATTTCAGATCAGCATGAGAAACATGGATTATTTATTTCATGGTACTGTCCAGTCACTTTGAAAAACTGCCTACCTAGATTCCGGTCTCACTTCTCACGGGAAAACACATTCCAGGTATAGCAAAAATTTAACTTTAAAATGCAAAATTAAAGAAGTACTGGAGGAAAATATGGATAATACTAGGGGTTAAGACTTCGACATGTCTTTGGGGAGGGGGGAGGAACACGATTTAACCCATAATAATACCCAAGTGTAAATAAATATACCTTTGACCCAGCAGCTCCATATTTAGAAATCTACCTTAAGGAGATACCTAGACAAATGGCAAAGAGGTTCAGAGTAATATTGTTAAAATTTTTAAAAAAGATTTTATTTACTTATTTTTAGACATAGAAGAAGCGAGGGAGAAAGAGAGGGAGAGAAACATCAATGTGTGGTTGCCTCTCCCATGCCCCCCTCCCTCACTGGGGACCTGGCCCGCGACCCAGGCATGTGCCCTGACTGGGAATCAAACTGGCGACCCTTTGGTTCGCAGGTCAGTGCTCAATCCACTGAGCCACGCCAGCCAGGGCCATATTGTTTATAGTTGCTAAAAGCAACTTGGTAGTCAATTGTGTACTAATTATGTTATTCTATACAATACTACAAAACCACTAGAAATGGGGAGGTAATCTACATTTATTGCCATAAAAAAGTGACCTCAGCATATGATTGAGTGAAGGAAGCAGATCATAAAGCAGCTAGGATGACGATTTTGTAAAGCCGTATACTTAAATCTATGTCAGGAAAGATGGATACACATCAATACATTAACAGTGGTTACCTCTGAGTTGGTGAGAGTTTTTGAGATTCAAATTGTCTTCTTTTCACTGCCCGAGGATGTTTGGGTGTGTTTGTGAATCACCAAGACAAGAGCTCTTCGAAGAGCTCTGAAAGGGGCATGGAAGGCCAGACCGCTCAGGTGGAACTGGAGGCCATCATAAAGCCCACCGAGGCCACTCTGTCCGTCCTCAACAGCAATGGCCAAGGGGGCATTGGAGCCCCCCCTTCTCATCCCTGCCCCAAGGCCACTGAGGTGCAAGGTCTGTGTGGAGACAGTTGGGTGGGGCTGGGCAGGAGGTGGCCATCTGTGGTGTGGGAAAGGGGTCCTCTTCCCTTTCCTGAAGGTGAAGGGCCCCATGAGAGGGTATGAGGACCATCAGGAGTCCTTTCCCCACGTGCGGGCTTTCACAGGAAGCCCCCTAGTCCCCAGAACCCATGAATACGTTGCCTTCTACAGGCAAAGGGACTTTGCAGCTGTGGTTAAGGGCTCGGAGATGCGGAGGTTGCCCTGGATGATCCTGGTGGGCCCACGGTAATCGCGAGGGTCCTCCCAAGAGGAGGTGAGAGAGTCAGAGTCAGTAGTGGGGGAAGTGGCCATGGAAGCAAGAAGATGGAGTGACAGAGGGAGGGCCATGAGCCAACAGATGCTGGCGGCCTCTAGGAGCTGAAAAGCGCAAGGCAACAGATTCTCTCCTAGAGACGAGGAGGAACCCGCCCTGCCAAAGCACTTCAGACTTCCGATGTCCAGAGATGTGCGAGATCATATGCGAGTTGTTTTAAGCCACTGAATCTGTGGTCATTTGCTACAGCAGCAACAGGAAACTAGCATTCCCTCCAGCACCTCCAGGATCCTGCCAAGACCTTCTCTTTGTGGCTAAGCAGCTCAAGGAAGGCGCCTGTCGTTTGCTGCCAAAACAATTCTTTCGGAACAATAACAGGTAACACCTTGACAGGCCTGTCTTCGCACACTGTTCGCTCCTTCTTTTTATCTCCTCCTTTCTGCTCCCTAGAGCCTTCTAGATGGTGAATCAGTCATTGCTGTTTGGTTGAGAACTAAGGGGTGGGGTGGGGTGGGAGGAGGAAGGTTTATTTTTAAAACACACACGCACACAAAATTTCAGTTTCTGTGAAGCTGTGAATTTCAGCTTTTCCCCCAGGACCCACCCAGAAAAGTATTCAAATTAGCAACTCTTTCCCTCTCTCTCTTTTCATTGTGGTAAAATGTATATAACATAAAGTTTTACTATGTTAACCGTTTTTAAGTGTACCGCTCAAGGGGCATTAAGAACCTTCACACTGTTGTGCGTCCATCACCAATGTCCATCTGTAGAACCTTTTCATCTTCCCAAACTGGAAACTCTGTCCCCATTAAACACTGAACTCCCCATTCCCCTCTCCCCAGCCACTGGGAGCAACGTTTTCTTGATAAAGACTAAAGCTTTACAAAATCTTCAAAAGCCGACCATTTAACGTCCCGGCAAGTGCAAGGATGGCTGAGCTCCCGAGCTGCATTGAACTATTCTAAAACAAAACAATTCAGAAATCTTCCTCTTCCCAGGCCTCCTCCCAGCCATGGTGGCCAGGACCCAGAAGTAAGGTCTTCACCAGAGGCCAGAAGACAACTAGAGGGGAACCAGGTCATCCTGGTTGTCCGCCCTGAAAATGGACTCCTTTGCATTTCAAGGCTGGAGAGCTGGGCTTTTCTGGGGCGGGGGGCTACCCAGTGTAGTGTTAAAGGGTAATTTTCAGTGAAAGGTAAAACCATGACTCTCAAGCAGATATAAAAAGGGGCACCTGTTAAAGATTTTCTCCTACTCATTAATGAAAGAAGGAGGCTGCCAAATATTATACTAGGCTTAAAAGACAATCCAAAAGACAGATGCATTTATAGCTCAGGAATATTGACGTGGATGTACAAATGTAAGTGGAACTAGTTTTTCCACAAAGTGGGTGGGTGGGGAAGAGAGTCAATTCAACCAGGGCCATCCAACCCGTGGCCCCGCGGGCTGCATGGGGCCCAGGGTGGCTATGAACGGGGCCCAACACAAAACTGGAAGTTTACTTAAAATGTTATGGGATTTTTTTTGTGATGACGTGTCACAATGTATTTAACGTGTGGCCCAAGACAACTCTTCTCCTTCCAGTGTGGCCCACAGATGCCAAAAGGTTGGACACCCTGCATAGGATAGGACAGGATTCTCACATCTTCAGACAAGGTTGATTTCTGTGTTGCTATCAGTCGTCTACACTTTACAGAGACCTGGAACTAGGAAATCCAGAGGAAGGTCCTCTAAGGTTTAGACACTGCCTCTTTTTCCACGGGAAGTTTTCTCTGCATGAGAGATGGCAGGGCTGAGACTGAGGAATGAGAAGGAAGAAGAGCAGGTCCGTGGAGCTTCTGAGAAAGGAGAAACATCGGGAGGAAAGTAGCTTGTACGCCAATAAACACCAGAGCTTCGGCTGTTAAATTGTTACTGCAGCCGCAGAAACGTCACCTCTTTAACGTGACCTTTACTCCTTTCTTTCCTTGTGAATCTAACTGGCCTCATCCAGTGCCCTGACCCGCCCAGCTCCCTCCCCCTTACACGTCAGCCCCCTTAATCATTAAGCCCTCAGGACAATGAGGCTCTGGTCAGCATCAGATAATCTCAGGGACAAGACCTCAGGTCTGGTGACCACAGAGACAGAGTTTCAGTCAAACTAGGCCTCAGTTGGGTTTCAGCTCCAGACCCAGAAAAGCAGAACAACCCCAACAACCACCGGCTTCTGAAACCACACAGTGATGCTGCCGATGACATCAGGACCAGATGCAATGGTCAACTACCGCTTACTTTAGTGTCGACCAATCAGCAGAGACCATGACCCTAACTCCTTTAGTCTCCTATATAACCCATCCCCTAGAAACCAAAAACAAGCCAGGTTTTATCACACGAGTTCATCTGTGCCTCCGGGTTTGGTGACATTTCCTTAAATAAACCTTTTTTACTTTTTCTTTTTAAAAAGATTTAATTTATTTATTTTTAGAGAGGGGAAGGGAGGGAGAAAGAGAGGGAGAAAAACATCAGTGCGTGGTTGCCTCTCGTGCACCCCCTACTGGGGACCTGTCCCACAACCCAGGCATGTGCCCTGACTGGGAATTGAACCGGTGACCCTTTGGTTTGCAGGCTGGTGCTCAATCCTCTGAGCCACACCAGCCAAGGCTAAACCTTTACTTTTTTTTACTGCAAACTGCTGTTCCTGTCTGTCTGTCTCCAATTTTTATAAAAGTTTATTTGAGTTAAACTGATGAGATATGCTGGGGAGCAAGATCTCAGATGCTCCCTCCTCCAGTTCACGTCTTATTGGGCTTTGACGTGCACAGACAAACAAATTCCTTTAGTTTGATAACAGCACCCATTGCCTAGGTTCCTGCTGAATTTTGCGGTGAAACTCTGACGTGAAAGGCCTGATGGCTTGCTTCAGGGGCATGTAGGGAAGAAAAGCCATAAAACAAAACTGGACCCCAGAGCCGTGGTGGGCAGGAGGCCCACAGTGTTTGAGGTGAAGGCGACGCTGCAGGGGGGAGGCATTTGGGCCATTCGGCTTAACCAAGGCTAGGGAACGCACACCAGGTACTGCCTTAGATATTCTGCAGGTCGGGGGGCCACGAGGGCTGGGCCCGAACAGCGGGTGGCACATTCTAGAACTAAAGCCAGAAAGGACAAGGTTACCTCAAAATGTGCCCCAGGGATTCCATTAATGAGGAATTTGGGGGACTCTGTAAGGGAAATCCTGCTTAGGGGCATGGGACATTGTGGAGCCCCTAAGAACACAGCATGGGGAGCCCTGCCTGTTATCTCTGTCCTGGCACGCCCAAGACTGAGTGGGGTGAGGAAGCATGTCAGTGCCCACTGAGCTGTAGAGATTCTCAAGAAGTAAAAGCCTGGTGCCCTGGCCGGACAATGATGTGGGGATTGACTGAGGGAGAGGAGAAGGTGGGGCTGGGGGAAGGTGGAAACAGGGAGAAAAAGTAGGAACAACTAATAGCATA
>PVJD01018661.1:0-13774 GCA_004026545.1 Mormoops blainvillei | reverse complement strand
CCTTTAATGAGTCTTTTTATTTTATTTTTTCATGTATTTTTTTGGTATATTTTATTGAGTAGGCTATTACAGTTGTCCCATTTCCCCCCCTTTATTCCCTCTGCCCTTCACCCCATCTCATCATCCCCACACCTCTCAGTCCATGTCCACAGGCTGCACATACCAGTTATTTGGCTCCTTAAGTTCCCAAGCTACTCTCAGTCTCTCCCTGTCCACTTTTTGTGTGTGTGTGTCAACATTTTCCCACCACCACTTTCTCCACCTCCCACCCTCCCACCCTCAATCCTTCCCCCATTTGGCTTTGTCCATGGGTCCTTTATACATGTTCCTTGATGACCCTTCTTCTCCCTTTCCCTTGTCACCACTCTCCCTCCTCCCTGCTGGTTACCATCAGTTTGTTTTTTATTTCAATGTTGCTGGTTCTATTTTGCTTGTTCGTTTATTTTGTTGATTAGGTTTCACTTATAGGTGAGATCATATGGTATCTGTCTTTCACTGCCTGGCTTATTTCACTTAGCATAATGCTCTCCATTTCCACCCATGCTGTTGTGAAGGGTAGTAGCTCCTCACACTTTAGAACAAATTATCTTAATAGACATAACAGTTCTTTTCATCCAATAGCATCAGAACACATTCTTTTCAAGTGTATGTAGAATATTCTCCAGGATAGATGATGTAATAGACCACAAAACAAATCTTAGCAAATATTAGAAGGCTAAATTCATACCAACTATCTTCTGTGACCACAATGGTACAAAACTAGAAATCTACAAATAGGTGGTAAATAAAGACCATACTTTTAAACAAGCATTGTCAGAGAAGAAATCAAAAGGAAAATAAAAACAAATATCTAGAAACAAATGAAAATGAAAATATTAAATACTGTGGAATGCACCAAAGGCAATTTCTAGCCACAAATACATATATTAAAAATACCTCAAATAAACAACCTAACTTTATACCTTAAGGAACTACAAAAAAACAAATCAAGCCCAAAGTTAGCAAAAGGAAGGAAATATAAGGATCAAAATGAAAATAGATGAAATAGGGAGTATAAAATCAATGGGGAGGATCAATGAACTGAGTCAGTTCATTAAAAAGATATAAAATTGACAAAAAATTAGGTAGCCTAAATAAAAGGGAAGACCCAAATAAATAAAATTAGAAATGAAAGAGGAGTCATTACTACTGATAATATAGAAAAACATAGACTATAAGAGGCTGCTATGAACAATTATATACCAACAAATTACGTAACTTAGAAGAAATAGTTATATTTATAGAAACATACAACCTACCAAAGTAGAAAATATGAACAGACCAATAATGAAGTAAAGTATTGGTTAAATCAGTAATCATAAATTCCCAACACAGAAAACACCAAGACCAAATGGCTTTAATGGAGAATTCCACCACAGATTTAAAGAAGAATTTTAAATTCTTCCATAATATCATGGAAGATAGAATACTTCCTAACTCACTCTACAAGGCCAGAACTATTTTTACACCAAAACCAGATAAAAATGTCAGAAAGAAAGAATATCACAGAACAACATCCATGATGAATATAGATGCAAAGTTTTCAACAAAAGATTAGCAAATCAAATTCAAGAACACATTAAAAGGATTATACACCATGACCAAGTGGGATTTATCCTTGGCATGCAAGAATGGTTCAACATATACAATCAATAAATATAATACATCACATCAATAAAATTAAAGATAAAATCACATGATCATCTCAACAGATGCAGAAAAAGCACTTGACAAAATACAACATCTTTTTGTGATTAATAAAAAAAAACACTTAAAAGAGTGGATATAGAAGAAACAAACCTCAAAATAATGAAGACCATATATGACAAACTCACAGCTAGCATTATATTCAATGGAGCAAAATTGAAAGTGTTTCCTCTAAGATCAGGAACAACGCACTCTCTTACCACTTCTATTTAATACAGTGCCTTATGTCCTAGCTAGAGCAATTAGGCAAGACAAAGAAATAAGAGACACCTAAATCAAAAAGAAAAAAAGTAAAATTTTCATTATTTTCTGATGATCCCCATAAATTATCCATAGAGATTTAATGCACAGTTTACAAAATATAGTCAATAATATTGTACAATAATTATGTATGTGATAAATATCAGTACATTGGCAATTGTATTACAAAATATGAATTTATTGAAGAAATATAGTGTACAATTTATATTTATACAATGTTACACATCAAACTTACCCAATAAAAAAACAAAAAAAGATCTCAAGAAACAACTTAAATTTACAATTCAATGAACTAGAAAAAGAATACTAAATTAAACCCACATTTAGTAAAAAGGGAAGTAAAATATAGACTAAAAAAGATAAGAGAAAAATGGGTGAAACTCTAAGTTGGTATTTTGGTAAAGATAAACAAATAGACACACATTCAGAAACACTCACCAAAAAAACAAACAAACAAACAAACAAACAAACAAAACAGAGAGACTTCAGATTAAAAGAATAAGAAATAAAAGAGGAGGCATTACAAGTGATGTCACATAAAGACAAAGGATCATATGAGACTATTATGAACAATTATGCACTAACAAATTGAACAACCTATTAGAAATAAATTCCTATAAACATACAACCAACCAAAATTGAATCATGAGGAAAGAGAAAATCTGAACAGATTAATTACTAGTAAGAAGATGGAACTGGTGATCAGAACCATCCCCCTTTCCTCCTCCCCCAACACAAAGTCTAGAGCTAGATGACTTTACTGGTGAATTTCACCAAACATTTATAAAATGCTTATTAGTTCTTCTCATATTCAATCAAAAAATAGAAAATAAGGGAACACTGCCAAACTTATTTTATTAAGCCAGCATTATCCTGATACAAAATCAAATGAAAGGTACAAGAACAAGAAAAGAAAATTATAAGCCAATATCTCTGATGAACATATATGAAAAAATCTCTAAAAAAATCAGTACTAGCAAACTAAATTTAACAAAACATTGAAAGCATTTTATGCCTTGGTCAAGTGGGATTTTTCCAGGGACTCAAGAATGGTTCAATACCTAAAAATGAATCAATGTGAAACAGCACATTAAACAAATAAAAAATGAAAATCTTATGACTGACTAAATAGATACAAAAGAACTATTTGACACAATTCAGCATCTGTTTATGACAAAAATTCTCAACAGAATTTGTAAAGAAGGAATTTACAAACTCAACATAATGACTGGAGAAATAAGGAGAAAACTCAACATAATGACTGTATGAGAAGCTCACAGGTAACAACATACTCAATGGCAAAATGCTAAAAGCTGCTTCTGTAAGATCAGGAACAACACAAGGGTCTCCGCTTTCACCACTTTTATTCAACACATACAGGAAGGCATAGCCAGCGCAATTAGTCAAGAAAAACAAAAGCATACAAAATGGAAAGAAAGAAATAAAATTGTCTCTGCTTGTATTTAGCATGATAATATATATAGAAGACTCCACCAAAACATGATTAGGCCTAAAAACAAAAGTAGTAAATTTACAGGATACAAAATCAATTTACAAAATCTTGTTTTGTTTCTATATTCTAAAAGCAAACTATCAGTAGGAGAAGCAAGAAAATAATTTCATTTAAAGTTATATCATAAACATTAAAAATCCAGGAATATTGTAAATAATGCTGCAATGAACATAGGGATGCTTCCAAGTGTCCATCAGTAGATGACTGGATAAAACAACTATGGGACATTTGCACACTGGAATACTACTTGGCCATAAAAAAAGAAGAAAATTTTACCTTTTGTGACAACATGGATGGACCTGGAGAACATTATGCTAAGTGAACAAACTGAACTAACAAGGAATATGGGGAAAGACTCATAAATGGAGAGCAGGATGAAAGCTATTGTGGGGGTGATGAGGGGCTGGAGGGATTGAGCTAAAAGGAAAAAGGACTTATGGACATGGACAACAGTGTTGTGACTGCTGGGGGGATGGGGGTATAAGGGTACTAAATAGTAATGAAAAAATACAATAAAGATTAAATTAAAAAATAAATCTAGGAATAAATTTAACCAAGGAGGTGAAAGACTTATACACTGAAAACTATAAGGTATTAATGAAAAAAATTTAAGAAACAAATAGGGGTGAACCAAGATGGTGGCAGATTAGGTAAAAGCTATATTCATCTCCTCCCAGGATCAAACTGGAATTACAAGTAAAATATAGAACAGTCAATCTGAATAACCAACCAAAGACTAGTTGATCAGAAGTCTTATAGCCAAGGATTTACAGAAGCCACATCAAGACTGGTAGAAAAGGCAGAGATGAGAAAATGGGTGGCCCTCCTCCCAGGAGTGACAGTTGAGATTCCAGAGAGAATCACAGCTATAAAGTTCTCCCGGAGGAGCATGGGTTTCAACCCCAAGCCAGCTCCCCCAACCCAGACCACCGAAGCCAGAAGATGCACCCATGTAACATCTGGCTTTGAAAATCAGCAGGGACTCTGGTCTGCCCGGGAAAGAGAGTAGATTGCTGGAGACACAGGCACTCTCTTAAAGGACAAATACACAGTCTCCTTCATAGCCACCCACTCTGGGCTCTGGCAGAGGGAGTGAGGAGAAACTGAGCTTTGCGCCTCTGTAGAGATAGCTGAAGGGACAGCCACAAGGATCCCTGTGCTGAGTCCCTCTCCATGGCAGATACCATCTTTCTTGGGTGGAACACTATGTTCTATATGGCATCAGTTTTGGGGAATGCAGTAGTTGCACCCTTCGGACTCCCCATTGCTCCACCTGGTGGACCTCATGCTCACTGAGGAGTCAACTGCCTGGGCAACAGTGTCGAGGTCTGGGCAGATTCAGGGGCTGTCAGAGACTGAGTAGTGTGGCTCTGGAGCAGGGGTCACGCCTCTCTCCTTCCCCTAAGCCTAACCAGCACTAACCCTGACAGGAGATCTGCTAGCCACATCCTTCTGACGCCCAGCCTCCTCTCCCTGCTCTGCTAGCTACAGCTGCCAGCAGAATCTGGAACAGACTGAGTTGTGTGGCTCTAAGATGGGGGCCATTTTTTCCTGACATGCCTGACAGGGACAGAGCCCTTCTTCACAAGGCCAAATCTTGGTCTCTGTGGGTCTGATAAACTCTGCTGGCCACATCCTGGTAATTTCCTGAGATCCCAAATCACCACAGAGATCTGTGGGCATTCGGTGCTTATCAGCTAAACTTGGTATACCCTGTGTCTTTTGCTGAGTAGACTCAGACCAGCACTAGCACCAAGACTGAACTTCTCCAAATATAACGAACACCACTTGCCTCTAGCTGGTGACTCGCTGAGAACCTTCCTCATGCAACCTGAGTACTGCCAGAGGCTCTTTCACTGACGGAGCCTAACAGGCAGCCAGCAGGAAGAGGCAGAAAGAGGCAGGAACTTGGGATGCCTTCGGCCTTTTTTTGACTAGCCCCTGGACTCTAAACTGATGGAAGATGGCCTTGGTGCACAGCTTGGTCCTTCCCATGCACACCCAGGCCCAGCAGAGGAGACACAAACTGTGGATCACTTTGTAGCTCTAAACCAGTGGCCTATGGCCACTCACATGCAGCATCTTATATTGATCTGCGCCAGAATCCCTCTCGAGAGGCTGCAGAAACAGCACACTCAGTGGTCAGCTTCAGGAAACATCAGAGCAGGGTCCGATTGCTTCACAAGTGATTATATTTAAAGGAATGTATCAGCAGGTACCAGACTTTGCTGAGGTGAATTCTACTTGGTGTGCTCAGCACCTAAACATCAGGTCATAAATTGTAGTTGAGATCAGTCCTCACCGTCAGCCAGCCTGATGGTCAAACCCACGCATAAATGGACCAACGGCAATCAAGACTAAATTTACGATGAGGGGTAGGGGGGCTCACATAAGCCACACAAGGAACAATTCCAGAACACTCAGCTGAGGTAATCAAGAAGGCTGTGTCACTGGATCCCACAGACACCTAGTACATAGGGCCACACTACCCAGAACAGGAGATACAGTAGATCTTATCTACCTAATACATGGGAACAAACACAAAGAGGCAGCTGAAATGGGGAGAAAAAGAAACCTGCTCTAAGTGAAAGAACAGGAGAAATCTCCAGAGAAGGAGCTAAGTGAAATGGAAGCAAGTAATTTACCAGATATAGAGTTTTAAAAAATGGTTATAAGGATGCAGAAGGAACTTAGTGAGATCAACAATATGAAAAGAGACATTATCTATAAAAAAAAGAACCAGTTAGAAATGAAGAATACTATGTCTGAAATGAAGAAAACACTGGAAGGGATAAATATTAAGTTGAATAAAGCAGAGCATCAAATCAGTGATCTGAAAGACACTGTAGCAGAAAACACCCAATCAGAGCATAAAAAGAAAATGGAAATTTTAAAAAAGGAAGCTAGTTTAAGGGGCTCCTGGGACAACATCAAGCATAACAACATCCAAATATAGTCTACCAGAAGACAAAAGAAAAAGCAAAGGATTGAGAACCTATTTGAAAAAAAAAAATGACTAAAACTTTCATAACCTGGTGAAGGAAAAAAACAAGCAAGTCCAAGAAATACAGAGGCCCAAACAAGATGAACTCAAAGGGGCCCACACCCAAGACATAATGATTAAAATGGCAAAGGTTAAAGAGAGAATCTTAAAAGCAGCAAGAAGGGAGCTTCTTAAGATGGTCATCTGATTTCTCAACAGAAACATTTCCAGCCAGAGGAATTAGGATGAAATATTCAAAGTGATGACAAGCACGTGACTCCAACCAAGATTCCTTTCCCCAGCAACGCTATCATTTAACATCAAAGGGCAATTAAAGAGCTTCCTGGACAAGAAAAAGCTAAAAAAAGTTCATAAACACTAAACCAGTGCTGCAAGAAATGCTAAAGGGGATCCTTTAAGAACAAAATTAAAAAGAAGAAGAAAAAAAGAGGAACATAGTTATAAAGAATAAAATGGAAATAAAAATATGCTTATCTATAATTACTTGAAAGGTATATATTTTAATGCTCCAATATAAAGACTTATGTAGCTGACTGGTTAAGAAAACAAGACTCATATATATGCTGTCTACAAGGGACCAACCTCAGAATGAAAGATATGCACAAATTAAAAGTAAAGGAATAAAAAATGATATTTCATGAAAATAAAAATGGAAAGAAAAGCTAGGGTAGTAATACTTATATATCACAAAATAGACTTTAAAACAAAAGATATAAGAAAGAAAAAGGACACTATAAAATGATAAAGGGAGTGATCCAAAAAGAGGATATAATCCTTGTAAACATTTAGGCACCCAATATAGGAGCACCTACATATATAAAGTGAATCTTAATGGACATAAAAAGAAATCAACAGTAAAACTGTCATAGTTAAGAATTTTAACACCCCATTTACATCAATGGATAGATCTTCCAGACAGAAAATCAACAAGTAGTATGTGACCTTAAATGGCACACTAGATCAGATGGATTTAATAGATATCTTCAGAGCATTTCATCCCAAAGCACAAGAATATACATTCCTTTCAAGTGCATATGAAACATTTTCTAGGATAGACCACATGTTAGAGCACAAAACAAGTCTCAATAAATTTAAGAAGATTGGAAACATATCAAGCATCTTCTCTGACCATAATAGTATGAAGCTAGAAATTAATCACAAGGGAGAAAAATGAAGCGCACATAAAGACATGGAAGCTAAATAACATGTTACCAAACAATAAATGAATCAACAATAAGATCAGAGAAGAAATTAAAAGATTCTATGAAACAAATGAAGGTGAGAACACAGCAGCCAAAATCTATGGGACACAGAGATAGCAGTCCTAAGAGGAAATTTCATAGCATTATAGGCCTTCCTCAAGAAGCTAGGAAAGTCTTAAACAATCTAACTTTACATTGTAAGAACCAGAAAAAGAACAACAAAGGCATAAGTGAGTAGAAGAAAGGAGATAGTATAGATCAGAGCAGAAACAAACAAAATAGAGATTAAAACTCAAAGGATCAATGAAACCAAGAGATGGTTCTTTAACAAGATAAACAAGACTGAACAACCTTTAACCAGATTCATGAAGAAAAAAAGAGAGGACTGAAATAATTAAAACCAGAAATGAAAGAGCCAAAATAGTAATGGGCACCACAGAAATACAAAGGATTTTAAGAAAACATTACAAAAAACTATATGCCAAGAACAGTTGGCCATTTGAAGGAAATGGGTAAATTCCTAGAAACATACAATCATCCCAGGAAATTGAATCAGGAAAAAACAGAAAATCTGAATAAACTGATTACAACTAATAAATATAAAGCAGTAATAATAATAATAATAATAATAACCTCCCAGTGAACAAGAGTCCTGGACCAGATGGCTTCACAGTTAAATTTTACCAAACATTTGAAGAATAACTAATACTTATCTTTCTTAAACTATTCCAAAATTGGCAAAGGACCTTAATAGGCACTTCTTCAAAGAGGACATGCAGATGGCAAATAGATCTATGAAAAGATACTCAATGTCACTAATCATCAGAGAAACTGCAAATTAAAACCACAATGAAATATCACTTTGCACCTGTCAGAATGGCTATCATCAATAAATCAAGAAAGAAGTCTTGGTGAACATGTGGTGAAAAGGGAACTCTCATTCACTGTTGGTGGGAATGCAGATTAGTACAGCCACTGTGGAAAACAGTATGTAGTTACCTCAATGATAAACAAATGGAACTGCCTTATGACTCAGTGGTTCCACTTCTGGGAATAAATCCGAAGAAACTTAAAACACTAATTCAAAATAATATATGCAACACTATGTTCATAGCAGCATTACTTACAATAGCCAAAATTTGGAAGGAGCCCACGTGCCCCTCAGTAGATGAGTGGATAAAAAAACAGTGGTACGCTTACACAATGGAATAGCTCTCGGCCTTGAAAAAACAAGGAAATCTTATTTTGCGGGGCAGCATGGACGAATCTGGAGGGTATTATGCTTGGTGAAATAAGCCAGTCAGAAAAAGACAGCTATCATATGATTTCACTTACATGTGGAATCTAAAGAAAAAAAACACCTGACAAACAAAATAGAAATGGGCTCATAGATACAAAGACTGACAGCTATCAGAAGGTTTAGAGTTTGGGGTCTTAGTGAAAACAGTGAGGGATTAAGTCAAAAAAATCTCACAGACACAGACAGTGGTATGGTGATTACCAGAGGGAAAGAGGGTGGGGGTGGATATGAGAGTAAAGTGGGGATAAATGGTGATGGAAGGAGACTAGACTTTGGTTGGGGAACACACAATAGAATAGACAGATCATATATTATAGAATTGTACATTTGAATCTCATATAATTTTATCACCAATGTCACCCTAATAAATTCAATAAATATTTTTACAATAAATGTTTTTTTAAAAATCACAAATAAATGGAATGACATTCTGTGCTCATAAATTCAAAGAATCAGTATTACTAAAATGCCATACTACCCAAAGCAATCTACAGATTCGCTACAATTCCAATCAAAATTCAAATGGCAATTTTCTCAAGGAAAAAAAACCACTCCTATAACTTATATGGAACCAAAAAAAATCTTATTTGCCAAAGCAATTTTTTTTTGCTTTTTTTTCTTTAAACTTTTCTTTTCCCCCCTTTATTTCCTCTGCCCTGCATCCCATCCCATCATCCCCACACCCTTTAGTCCATGTCCATGGGCTGCACACACCAGTTCTTAGGTTTCCTAATTTCACACACTACTCCCAGCCTCCCCCTGACCACTTTTTTTTTTTATTTGTTTGGGTTTTTTTGGGGGGGCGTCAACATTTTCCTGCCACCGCTTTCCCCAGCCCTACCCATCCCCACCTCCACCCTCAACCCTTCCCCCATTTGGCTTTGTGCATGGGTCCTTTATGCATATTCCTTGATGAACCTTCCCCTCCCTTTCCCCTGTCAACCCCTCCCTCCTCCTAAAAGCAATCTTGAGAAAGAAGAACAAAGCCAGAAATATCATGCCTGTGTCAGCTGAGATTTCAGGGAAGCGGTACGATTCATTTAGTGTACGTTTTCCAACTTACACTTGATTTCCCCCTCTACGTATATAAAGTGAAATTTGTGCCTTTTTAGGGATATTTGGGCAACTTCTATTGATGTTATTTTAGGAAAATTATTCTATAAGTTAGAAATAAGAGAAAAAAGTTATTCCAAGTCCTTTCAATGTATTAGAAAAGTGTTTCTTACACTTTAATGTGCACCTAAATTAGCTGTATGCAGCTTTAGACTGAGTGTATCTGAGTTGGGGACTCAGCATCAGGATTTCAATTAGCTCCCGGGCAATGACAATGCTGCTGGACGAGGCCACACATTTTGAGTAGCAAGTTGGGAGGGCAAACTGTTGAAAGCCCTCATAAATAGCCATGCCATTTTCTAGGGTGGTGGTTCTTGAACTTGGTTGCACATTAGAATCACCTGAGGAAGCTTTAAAAATCCTGCTGCTCAGGCCTTACCCAATTTCCAATTAAATTAGAATATAAGGGGTAAGACCTAATTGTCACTATTTTTAAAACCTCCCCAGCTGTTTCTAATATGCTCTAAGGGAATATAGCTTTGTTTGCACAACTGATTAGGGCCATTTTACAGTTCTGTAAAACTGGTAAGGTGTGATGGTTTTATTACCCTGCAGGACTTTAAACAATTTAGTACCTAATTTGGTACTTAATTTCCCACTGACAAAAAGAAAAATTCTGTTTCTTAAATTTTATTTTGAACTGTTTTTGTCACCTTGCTACTTCCCTCATTAATGACTTAAATAAAACTTTGACACAATACTTTAATGGTTTTTGTTTGTTTTATCCAATCTATTACCATAATTTATTTGCTAGCAGCTGTATTTTCTCTTTTGTTTAAGCAGCAGCCAATTATTTTATAGGAATTGGTAATAAATACATTACAAATAAATTCACACATTATTTTGGGGTCTTCCTACACCTCCTACCATTCTTGGTACAACCTTCGTCAAACCAACAATTGATTACTAGTTCAGTGACTGTTGACAAGCCTGCTCTTAAAGTACATTTCTGGAGATCAGATTTATTCTCTAACCTGTGTAAATTCACTGTTTGAAAGATAGTTCCCTTTTTTTACTTACAAGAGGAATGCCAAGGCATAACCACTTGGTGGTTTGGACTTGAAGTTGTTTTCGTTAGTGGGGGTGAGTTGGCTCTGCTCCACCCACACTTTTTTCCAGCTTGTCCTTGTGACTGATGGCTCCCATTTGCGGGATGTTGGGCCAGCATTTGAGGGATTGCCTGTAGCAAAGTAAATTGGCCCATTTAGGAATCAAACCTGTGAATTTGGCTCCATCAGCACAGTAATCTTAGCAGAGGCATGAACCTGCCATTTTTTCAGCTGATGGATTTCACTGAAAGTTGTGGTTCTAAAATTGTCCTGCTTCTCGGCTACAGTAAAACAAACAAACAAAAACACTCTTTTATACATGAGCAAAGATACCTTTGAGTTAAAAATATATTATAAAATTTAAGATTTAATGAAAAATATTTAAAAGGATATTTAAGTATTTAAAAAATTTTCATACAAATAAAGGCATTTAGCCAAATATTGAGTTCATATTATCTCTTCTTTTTAGGCCTCATGTTTAGTATGGGCATTCAACTTAAAAAAAAAAAGTATGTTTTACCTACATAGCTATTTTTATTACCATTATTATACAATTATAGTAATATACAATAAATATATAAATATTATGGGTAACTATAAAGCAATGGCATGCACCAGGGGAAAACTTTTTGTTTAAATATTGTCCCTCTTGACATCTGCCTATTCTGAAGATAATTACTTAAAATTTTTTTTGATGATTCTAGATAAGAAAAAAACATGTATTTCTTGACACTTAGTTTATGTCTTCCATTCTTTGAATGTTTTTAACTATGACAAGCCTTCATCTTTTGGTATATGCATGATTGTAGGAATTAAATGGGAGTCCCTTCAAGTCAAATCTGTTGAGGAAGATGTGGTTTTAATTGTTATCATTAACTGTAGATAACATGTGATATGAAAATAAATAACAAAGCTTCTTTTCTCAAGCGGCTTATAAACTGGTCTTGAAGGAACTTCCCTCCAAAAAGTTTCAAAATGTTTTAAGGTAAAGGGAAAGTTAACAGAGTAAGTAAAATCTGTCACAGTGGTGAATATGACAAAGGACATTATTTTAATATTAACTTTCTGAAAGTGTTTATATTTTTTTCTGTTTTGTTTTGACTTAATATTCATAGGTACAATATTTTTGCACCTTTTACAAGATAGTATTGGCATGACTGACTCTAATGAAATTAATGATTTTTTTAAAATTGGTTATTTTGAAAGAAATAAGTTCACATGCTAAGTCTCAGAAAGAAAGCCACAGGAAGATGGCATTTTACAATTTAATACTTGAATGATTGATTTTCATTTTTTTATAGTTAATACACATTATATTTTTGTATACTGTTTATTATATTCTCATTACTATGCAAACACCACACCCATTTATGCATCCTCCATAAATCATAAGCAAATGTTTATGATCGGTGGTCTAGTACATTTACTTAATACTGTAAGATTGGAAGTAAAATCACACAGGCTGCTCTGTTGACCAAGTGGTCCTCCCTACCTCCTTTCTAAATCAAGATAACACATCACTCAGGGCATTATGACCATGGACTTTGTGTTTGCCTGGAACAAACCTGGATTTGAATACCAGCTCAGCCACTTACTAGGTCAGTAAACTTGTTACCTAAAATCTCTAAGCTTCAATCTCTTCATTTATCAAACAAGACTATTAATACACATTTCAGAGGATTATGGTGAGAATGGAATGAGAAGCCCTTGAAAAGCAGCTGGTCTATAGTAAGCATTCAGTAAGTGACCACCAAGGAACAGACTGAGTTCTTCTGAGAATATGGTAAAAAAATATTGGGAACATCTCTATTATTTCAGTTATCAAGAATCTGACATCTGAATTCTAAAATTCTTAGCCTAATTTTCAAACAATTCAAGCTCCCGTCATATAAATCTAAAGAACCACTACAAAAGGTAAATGAAGGGAGCATAGACTGGATGACCAAGAAGCTAAAGAACAGATGTGGGAAGGAGAATTGCTTTTTACTGTTTAAAAAGTTTTTTTGCATATAGATTTTTTTCAGCTTTATTGAGGTATAATTTACATACAGTAAAATTCACCTGTTGTTAAATGTATGGTTTAATAAATTGGGGTAATGTATATAATAATGTAATTACATAACCATACAATCAATATATACAACAGTTCTAGCCCCCTAATATTTCTGTTGTGCTCCTTTACATCCAAACATCTCTTCCACTCAGGCCCCAGGCAACTACCTATCTGCTCTCTGTCATGATCATTTTGTCTTTTTTAGAATGTCATATAAATTAAATCATAAAATATGTAGCATTTGACTTTTATGCTAAGTATGTTTTTAAAATGCATTGACATTATTGCATGGTTTAATATTTTTTATCTTTTTATTGCTGAGTAATAACCCATAATATGGATATATTGCAATTCATTTATCCATTTACTGATTGATAGACGTTTGGGTTGTTTTCAGTTTGAGAACTATTATGAATAATGCTACTGTCAACATTTGCATGCAAGCTTTTGTTTTCTATCCTCTAAATTTTGTTCCAGCCCTGGCTGGTGAGGCTCAGTTGGTTGGAACATTGTCCCATGGACCGAAAGGTCAC
>PVJD01018660.1:0-13748 GCA_004026545.1 Mormoops blainvillei | reverse complement strand
AGTATTGCTACAGCAGCTTTCCTTTCACCTCTGTTTCCATGGAATATTTTTTCCCCATCCATTTACATTTAAGGTTAATATTGATAAGTACTTATTTATTTCCATTTTTTCACTTTGTACTTGTATTCCTCTCTCTCTTTCTTTTTATTAAAGCAACCTCTTTAGCATCTTTTGCAATGCTGGTTTGGTGAAAATGTATGTGTGTATATATATATATATATATATATATATATATATATATATATATATCTCTGGGAAAGCCTTTATTTTACCTTCCATTTTATATGAGAGCCTTGTTGGATAGAGTAGTCTTGGTTGCAGGTCTTTGTTTTCCATTACTTGGAATATTTTGTGCCAGTACATTCTAACCTATAGTATTTCTGTTGAGAAATCAACTGACAGCCTTATCAGAGTTCCATGTAGGTAACAAACTGTTTCTCTTTTGCGGCCTTTAAAATTCTTTTTGTCTTTAAGAAATATCATATGACCTCTCTTTTAACTGGAATCTAATGAGCAAAATAAACCAATGAGAAAAATAGAACCAGAGACATGGAAACATGGACCGGACTGATAACTGTAGGAAGGGAGGAGGGCAGGGAGGAATGGTGGAAAGAAGGGGAAGGGACTAGTCAAAGAACATGTGTGAATGACATATGGACACGGACAATGGAGATTGGATTGACTGTGGGCTAGAGGAGTAGACTAGCTAAAGGGGGACAAAAAGGAAAAAAATTAGGACAAATGTAATAGAATAAAATACAATAAAAAGGGAAAAATAGTAAAATTCTCTTTGTCTAAACTTTTCCTATTTAATTGTGATGTGTCTTGGCATAGACTTCTTTGGGTCCATCTTGATTGGCATTCTCTGTGCTTCCTGAACCTGCATGGCTCTCAAATTATGGGAGTTTTCTGTCATTATTTCTTCAAACGAGTTTTCTACCCCTTGTTTTCTTTCCTCTCCTTTTGGTATCTCTATGATGCCAATATTATTATGTTTCATGTTGCTTCAAAGGTGTCTTAGAATATCTTCATTCTTTTTAAGTCTATTTTTTTCATTTTGTTGCTCTGACTGGGAGTTTTCTTCTACCTTGTCTTCCAAATTGCATGATTCCATCTTTTGTTTCCTATAACCTGCTTTTAATTCCTTCCAGTGCATTCTTCATTTTTGATATGACATTCCTCATTTCCAACTGATTTTTATTCATAGCTTTTATGTCCTTTTTCCTGATGGTGTAGTTCTCATTAAGTTCCTTGACCATCCTTACAACCATTACTTTGAATTCTATGTCTGATAATTGGTTTGACTCAATTTTATTTAGTTCTTTTTTTTCCCGGGAATTCCTCCTTTCTTTTTCATTTGAAGGTTTTTATTTTATTTTTTTTTATTTCTTTGGTTTCCCTATTTTAGCTGTCTCTTTCAGTTTGTTCTTAATATTAAGTAGATCTTCTTTGACTTCCCATCTTATGGAGTGGGCTTACATGGTAGGAGTCCTGTGGGACCCAGTTGTGCAGACTCTTTGATCACTTGATCTGTATGCATAATGATTGTCCTTTCTGTGGTTTATGTGGACTCACCTGTTGTATTTGGGTCCTGAATGTTGTTGCTTGTTTACTGGTGGGATCTCCCCTCAGACCGACTGACTGAGAGGCTAAATGTCCACCATGTCTTCTATGCTGTTGTACAGGTGCTAGCAGAACAAAGCAAAACAACACAAAAAACAAAAACAAAACAAGCAACCCTCCCCAACGACAACAGCAATATCAATGACAAAATATCAGAAAATAATAAAGATGAAAAGAGAAGTAGAATATTAGAGGAAAAGGGAAAAAAGAAAAAGAATGAGAGGCCAAAGGGAAAAATGACTATGGGAAGAGAAAAAGGGAGAACTAATACAAATAATGAATTGAAAGAGGAACACAAGAAAAAGGGAAAAAGAAAGATATAAAACAACAAAAATAAGGAAAAGAAAGAAGAATGGAAAAATGGAATAATCAAAGGTAAAAGTAAAATAAGAGGTATAAAATAAAAAATTAGATAAGAGCTATAAATATAGAAGAAAAAGAAAAAAACTAAAAATAATAAAAAGGCAATGAAAACAAAAAATAACAAAAGTAATGAAATATGACTAAGTGGAATTTGTCTCAGCAGAGTTCTGTGCCTGCCTGCTGGGTTCTCCCTTTGGATACAGTCCAGATGCTGTCTGAGGTCGGTGTCAGCCAATGTCAGATGCTGTTTATATCTAGTTCTCGGCAGCCCGTTTTAAGCTACAAGCAATCTGCAATTTGTGGCTGTTTTCTTTGGGCTTGGCTGCACCCAGGTTGGGCCAAGCTGCTCTGTAAAGCTGTGTTTTATCAGAACTGGGACCAGGGTTGTGTCAGCAAATGACCAAGTAACCACAGGATGTGCCTCTCTGCCTGTCTCTGTCTGCTCCTGCCATCAGTTTTAGACTAGCTGTCAACCCCACTGTTTCTGAGAGGACTTCTGGTAGAATCGGAGGGGATGGGACTCCTAGATCTCCTGTGGCAAGTGCCTTTCAGACTTCAAGGAAAATGTTGGTTGTGTTCTCCTGCTCCCAAGTAACTAATCTGAGTCTGTCTGGGACTTTTTTGCCCTGTACTCTACAAGGCAGGGCTTATAGCAGGCTAACAGGGGGCATTTCCAGGGTCCAAATTTTGGATGTACTGGAAACTGGGAGGATGTTTCTATGTCCCTCCCATAAGGGGAGAGCACCCATCTATTTCTAAGAAAGCTTATGTTATGGTTGCACCTTACAGCCCATCTCTAACAACCCCTGAGTCTGCATATGTTGTTGTCTCCTCAGCAGGGGTTAAGAGGCAGAATGAAAGAAAAGAAGGAAGAAAAGAAAAATACAGACAAAACAAGACAAAAAACCAAAAACAACAACAACAAAAAACAAACCCAGAACTAGACAAAGAAAGAAAGAAGGAAAAATGCAGGGCGGGGTGAGCAGGATTCCAGAGGTTAGGGGGAGCAGTATCCCGCAGGGTAAGGTAATTGTTTTTCCCTTGAAAGAGGCTTGCTCTTCTCAAGAAAGATGGCTGCTGCAGACTCTAGGTACATCCCAGCACAGAAATTTTTACAGCTGCTCACCCACACCTGTCCCTGCTGTCTCCTGCTCCAGACTCTCCTCGTATGATTCTACTCTGTGCCACCATTTCTTCGTTGGAGCACAAGGTGAGTGGTTGTGAACACAAAACTTGTACTTTAGAGCTTTTAAGAATTAAGGAAAAAACAGTGGCTTTGTCTCCAGCAGGTCTCGCCTCTCCCCAGCAGAGACAAACCCTGTGGCCTCGCACAGCTGGTTGTTGCTTGGTCTGCTGATCCCAACACTGGTGCTCTGTGCTTCAGGGCGCAGCCCATGGTCCTGAAACCACAGCCCCGGCCTCTCTCCTTTCAAGGGGAAGCTCCCACAGTCATGCCACCTCCTCAGCCCACTGCCCTTGTGAACAGACTGGTCCCGTTAATGACCTCACCCTTCCTACTATTCATGGTGGGTTTTTTTTCCCCATCCTTGGTTAGAAGTCTTTTTTTGGGGGGTAGTTTTTGGTTCATTTAATCTGCCTATTCCTTGGTTTCGTTTCATTTTCAACTGGTCCTGGGAGGAGGTACGCCATATATCCGCCTACTCTGCCACCATCTTGTACGTCTCTCACCCCATGCATTCAGTTTGATATGCTGAAGTCAACCAGGGAAATGGTAGTGAGCTCTTTTTCCTTTTTCTTTTTCCTCTCTTAATATAACAAACATTAGCTTTTCTCTCACTAGGGAAAAAACACTATAAGTACCATTGTAGTAACAGCATCTCTCACAGATTTGGAAGGATTTAATATGTATTTATGACTATAATGTATTTAAATTTTTATAAGTTCCTATGGTATATAACTAAATGACCTCATTCTCTCACAAATTAAGATCAACCATACAGATTTTTTTCTTATTATTATTGCCTATGAAGTTAATCCTCACTGAGCTCTCCTAAAGATTTCTTTAAGCCTCCCAGGTGAGGGAGAAGCTGCCCTAATGAACATGAATCAGTGACATTTGATCCCCATCACAGTAAAACGCCGACAAAGATATCTTGTGCTCTTGCAAAGGCTTTTAACTCCTAGAATAAAGAACTAAAAATCTCCAACATCAGCAAGCTTTAAACTAGTTCCCTCTTCTATCCAACAGCTTACCCTCCATTATTTTGCAAAAATAAATCTACAAGTGTTTTATGGGTTTCATTTGGAGAGAGTGAGGAAATTGTAGTAGAAAAGGGACCTATATTCCCTTCTATTAGAGTCTCTGTTTCTTCCATTTGATCAGGGAAACTTTTCCTTCCAGGGCATATAGAGCCAAATTGGCAAATAGAAAGAAATGAGTTTATACCATGTGTCAGTGAAGTTACCAAATAAGTGTGGATTTATATATGAAATATTTTAGATGAATTAAATGTTCCTTGGGGAAATACCTGGAAAGGATACAACACATATAAGGCAAATAGAAACAGCGACCATAAATTAAGTACATTCTCATTACATCTTCACGCCCCCTTACTAGAAACAATAACCTCTCTCCCAATAAGTACACAGTCTCAGAAAAAAAGGTTAGTGTACCCAAAGGGCAAAGCAAACAGATATATCTTGGTATATGTTCGAACAGTTGTAAAGCTGTACCTCTGGCAGATGATAGGTGGGATTGAATTAGAGAGGTCTAGGTGAATTATAGAGGTGGGAATCTTCTATCAAGGAGCCCAGCTGTCTGCCTCAAGGTGCCTGACCCTGGCAACAGAAAACAGGGGTTAGCCAAGCAAAGACAGCTGTTGCAGAAGACAACAACAAAAAAAAAAAGAAAAAAGAAGCTAGGTTCTTACATTTGGGCCTGGATATGATAGGAAGTATATTGCACCATCACATCTTTTAAATGCAAGTCAAAATTGAAGTCTCAGGACATTATTAAACAGTCTGTAATTTTATACATAATATATTAAATGCACATATTCACAATACACCTTACATACAATATGGCAATTAGTATAGAAATTGGATCTTTAAGTTTTTTTCTCACCTTAAAGACAAGATGAGAACTTACAAGAAAGGCACAGGTAATTATATGAGACTGTCTCAATAAACTTGAAGATTTCTCTCTGACACATACTCAGTTCTTGATGTTTTCTGTGACTGCTCTCATTAAATTTTATACAACAGAAAACCTGACAAGTCTGTGCTATATAAGTAAACAATGATTCACTTTTGCAAGGAAAAGGAGATTTATGGAGAAAACTCACTTGCTTGTGACAATCACTGACATCAGTTCTTATGTTGTGGTAGAATGAGTGGCCAGAGGGGAAATGAAGGCAGAGCCCTCACCATTACAATCTAACAAAGAACTTAATACAGGAGGCTAGAAACAAAGGCTCACCCGTTAACCCAGTAATCCTTATCCTGGTCCCATAAGGCTGCCAGGTATTCTGAACAACTTAAGCAAAACTATGATAGCACATTGGTAAAACCCATGAAAGTCTGTGTGTATCATTTCCACTAGCTGGGAAAAGGAAAACCTTGAGACTGTGTTTTCATCCCAAGGCCTGGAAGGGTGAAGGGGAGGGGGATTACCGTGCCCAAAGGGAAAAACCCATAAGACAACTTTAGTTAATTGCCTGCATCCCGTGACACACGCAAAATGAACGAATAGGGCCTAGAGCAAGATAAGGATTTGGGCTAACAGACCCTCATACCTATGTTTGGGTAGTCATGTCTCAGGAAAGCGGGCACCACTTTTATCCATTAATCAATATGCAATTTCTTTACCTGCACCCTGCCAACTATAACAGTCCTCAGAACAAAGTACTCTCTGTTTTTTTGGCCACTTGGCTTTTAGCCACCTGGCCTCTGGCCACCTGGGTGCTGGCCCCCCAGTCTCTGGACACCCTTGCTCTTGCTTTCCTATTAGAGCTTAGCATTAATAATCTGTGCTAGCACATTAGTAGGCTCACTGATCTGCAGTTCTTCACGGTGTCAGTGAGAAGAGCCTGGTTTCTGGGGGCTTCTTCCATAACATTTAGTTCATGAAAAGCCACTGGGGCCCGATAGATTTTTCCCCATTTATCATAAAGCTACTGTTTTCCTTGTCTCAGCAATAAGTGAAAAGTGAATAATGTTCACATTGGTGTGAGGGGAAGAGAGAAAAATATTTACAAATTCAACACTGAATCATTGAAACATGCAGATTAGACACCTGAAAGTGTTTCACAGAATAATACCCATTATTTTAAAAGAAAATCTATTTCAAACAGATTTTAAGTGGACACATTTAAAAATAAAATTAGTTACCCAAGTATTCCAAAATAGAAAAAAATATGGCTTCTTAAAAAATAGGTCTCTGATATTTTATTTTACTACTTAAAGCAAACGTACAATATTTAATGGCTCACTTAATTTCTCATTGCTAATAGCTTTCCCTTTTAGTAGTAGCAGAAACAATCCTATGATAAAACTAAATTACTAGTGTCAAACTTTACTTATGCTTCCAGTTTAGGAATTCCAAATCATATTTGTCTAGGGAAGGGAGCTTATTATAAAGAATCATATTTAGGGTTAAGAAAATGGGATACAATTAAAAAAACAAGGGAAATAAACATGGTAAGGTCCCTAGATTCCAGTTCCTCTGGAGATAGAGCTGTTGATTTAAAAGGATGTAAGGACTTCGCAATAGCATCTGGCTAGAAAAATTGTTTCAAATAAATGTGAATCATTAATATAGGTCTATAGCTATCAAAACTGGAGTGCTTTCTAAAGGCGGAAACAGCCCGCGGCCTAGCCTTGACCAGTCTCTAATACATATTTCCAAAGACAGAAGAAGTTGAGTAAATAAGGGCAACATAACACAAGAAGAGCACAACTCAGAATGAAAATAATGACCTTTACTATCTAGCAAACTGCAGCAGAAGCATTGGAACAGAAAAATAAAAATGTAAAATAAATGTTAAGTGTATTTGGGGAGATAAAGAATACATAGCCATTTGAAATTAGAATAAAATAATATCTTTGAAATTTTCAGTTGGGTAAGCATAAAAAATATAGTTTAAAGAAAAAGGGAATCCAATAGGTAAGTAAATAATAGATAGTCATATAATACAATAATAGTGATTAGGAAGATCGGAGTGACGGTATTTTGCAGAAGACAATAGGGAAGAAACAAGACAGAAAATACTTCTTTTAAAGATAATGGATATGTTAAATAAAAGTTGAGGTCCAAAATTCTGGAAAATAAGAATCTCAGAAGAAGAAAATGCAAATAAAAATGAAGAAACATTGGAAAGAAAATGAATATAAATTTATCAGAGATAGAAACAAGTCAAATATCTTAAATTTAAAATATGTACAGGATGACAAAAAATAGATTAAAATATAAATACATTATAGTGATAATTAAGATTATTAAAGACAATAAATTTCAAAGTTTTAATGAGCACTTAATCATGAGACTTCTCAACAGAATCACTAGAAGCAAGACAACAATTGAAAAGCAATTTTAATGTTTTGATTAAAAGGATGATGAATTTATAATTTGTATCTAAACATAATTTAATGTAATGCAATGTTACTATGAAATATTATCACGAATGAAAATATGAGAGACTTGTCATCAAGACATAATAAAAATACTTTCAGGGGAAACACTCAGGTAATTAGAGAAATAAATCTGAAAACTGATGCAAGCAATGTAAGAATAACAATTGTGAAGTAGCTTGTTAAAGTTGAAAATGAGAAAAAGAAAAAAACTACTTTCCCTACAAACTAGGGCTAAAATTTTACACATTGCAAGCATACTGCAGTGAGGAAAGAATATGTTTATAAGAGAACTTATTAAGATGTGGCATTTTGTGTAAATGTATATTAGTATGGATCTTAGGCTAAAGAATACCAATATGAGAAAACTAAACATAACTTTTAAACAAACAGAAGAAATCTCAGTCTATTCAGTTTAGGTCATGAAAAAGAGAATAAGGAAATAAAAAGAGACAACAATGAAAGAAACAGCATATAATATCAGAATTATATCCTAGCATAATAGTGACTGCAGAAGTGCAAGTTAAAGGCTTTGTGATGTAAGTAAACATTTGTAATTAGAATAATTTGCATGAAAACAAAGAAATTTTCACCCTGGCTGGTGTGGCTCAGTGGACTGAGTGCAGGCCTGTGAAGCAAGAGGTCGCTTTTTGATACCCAGTCAGGGCACACGCCTGGGTTACAGGCCAGGTCCCCAGTTGGGGGCATGCGACAGGCAGCCACACATTGATGTTTCCCTCTCTTTCCCCTTCCTTTCTCCTCTCTCTAAAAATAAATAAACGAAATCTTTAAAGCAAAGCAAAAAACCAAAGAAGTTTCACGTTAGACTTAATAGGTAAACATTATAGAGTCTAGACTAGAGGAGTCATCATGAAGTCATCTGGCATTACTTATTCAAATTAAACAAAATATACACTATGAACAAAACTGCAATTCCAATTCTGGATGTATATCCTAGGGAAATCTTACTGATTTAGGAGGAGTCGGGTTTTAGGATGTTTATTGCTGCATTAACTTTGGTCAAAATTAGGAGATTATCTCAGTGTCCATAGCACATAGAACATGATGAGCATGTATTTTGGGTTCTTACACAGCATTAAGAAATAATGTTGCACAGATTAAAAAATTAAACTGTATACCTACTAAAAAGATAGATCTTGCAAACAATGCTTAACACTTTTTAAAGAGAGAAAATGAGATAAGGATCATGGTGCTGTTTATGTAAGTTTAAAATAATCAAACACAAAACACTGGCATATATTTTCCAAAACATTTGAATATAAAGAAATGAAGGACTGTCTTAGAATTGTTACGTTTGGGAGAAAGGTCAACAGTGAAGATATGTTATGTGCTTCAGGAGTATAATTAAATTAATGTTTGTTCCTAATTTATGAATTGTAATAAATGTAAAAAAAACACAAGAATTAAATAGATAATAATTGAAATTATAATTTTTGCAGGTAAAGATGATATAGGAAAGTGCGGCTTTAAGATAGTAAAATGGGCTATCTAATACTTCACTCCCAAATTAGATTTAATCACTTCATAGCCATTGACAAAGCCAACTGTGGGGATCTGTGGTGTAGAATGCAAGCACAACGTGGGATGTGTGTCTCTAAGTATATATCGAAATGAAGAAAAGAACTGAACCACTCGTGTTCTGCTTCTTCTCTCAAACTCATTCGTTAGAAAAATCACTGTTATTCCTGAGGGAAATGTAACTGGCAGGATACAAAGAGGGCAGGATGAGTTGCCTAATGGATGTGACTCCACAAGACATGGATAAGGTGTGTCCAGCCCACACAACTATAAATATCAACCTGTCCTTCAGATTTCTTCTCTGAGAGGTGAAGCAGCCATCACCCAAATAGCTACTAATAGTGGTCATTAGTATTCTACCACCCTATGCTATTAAAATGCAACCACCCTATGTCATTAAAATACTATAGCACTCCATCTAAATATGAGCTGAAAAGGAAAACAGATTCACAATGATGTGATGTTAGGCCCTTAAAAATCCTGCAACATAAAAAAAAAAAAAAAGGAACTTTGTCTTGAAGACACAAATGGAGACCATAAATTTGAAAATATTTACATACAAACAAAACAATTTAGAGAACTACCTGAAGTTATTAAAATAGATTATTGTAAGGAATAGAAATGAATAGGCTGAGATTAAAACAGAGATCAAAGTAGACCGGTTAGAATATGTAAAAATGATGACAATAAATAATAAACCCTTCACTGAAGATGGCTAAGTGCAAAAGGTAATGAGGAAAATCAAGTAAATGATGAAAATTTCTACCAAAATGTACAAGAGATTAAAGATGAGAGGAGACTTATGAAAAAATTTGAAAAAAAGTGACATAGCAACAAAAGATTACTCTCTTTAAGCATATAAAGAATACCAATAAATCATTAAAATATTAGTTGGAAAAATTAAAAAGAAAAATACATAGAGGCAAATGTCAAAATTAAGAAGGTAGGAAATTATAATAATAATACTAAAATAAAAATAATATGTGTGTATATAAATTAATCAGTAAACAAAGTATATTAATATAAAGTACAACATTTACTCACAAAATAAAAAAAAGCCTTTAAAGATGATAATCTTGGAATTTAAGAGTTTGCTTCATGTGTGTACCAGTTTATATTAATACATGTATTTTTCTGAACTTCAATTTGATACTATATTTTAAAAACCTTCAAGATTTACATGCTTCTTTATTTGTCTGTAGGCAACCTCTGATAAAGTTACAATCAGTGAAATCAATACATGTAAGGGATGCTTACTACAGCATAATATATGAAGTAAGGTATAGAAACATCAATGTATCCAGCAATAGCTTATCTACATGATAATTTACTATGCATTCATTAAAAAATATTTTCAAAGATCATTTAATGGTACAGAATGTTTTCATGATACATTAAAAATAGGTAAAATGTATTTGTTTTTTATCTTAATCTTATTTAGTAATTTTGTATGACATGGTAACATATATATTGACAGACATATGTACAGAAAAAAGAATGAATAGAAAGAAATTCCTGTTATATGATAAAATTGGAGGTGATTTATATGTTATCTTTACAGTTTTGTTATTCTCATTTATACTGAACAAGTAGATAATATAAAAATATATAAAACCATATATTGTTTTTATTAATGAAGAAGTGTCAATTGAATGTAAGAGATAAATATTGTAAAAAGCAGATTATGAGAAGAGATAATTTCCTTGAACATGTTGATTCTGAATTGCCTAAAGACATCCAAAAAATATACTTCATTGGAGTTTAGAAAGTTGTTTTTTGTCATGAAGATAGAGTAATTCATATCAGGAGTTATTGAAACACTGCGTGAAAACACTGAATAGTTTGTAGGGCAGAATTAGAATATGTATGTACCCTGGGGAATCCCAACATATAATAAAAAGTAAATTAGCAAATATTATTAGATTTTACTATCAGAACTTGTTTGCTTTTGTTTTTTCTCACAATTATATTATACTTTTTACCCCCCAAAATAAAAAAAAACACTGATAAATCTGAAGTCTAAAAGCAAGGAAGTATGAAAGTAAGCAGATTCTCTGTATAAGAAATAAAACTACACTGAAAGTGGTAAAATATTTTGGCAAAAATATACATTTTCATCAGGAAATGAAATTTTTTATACTCAGAATTGCAGATTATATCCATTATTTCCTTTCAGGTCACTAACCAAGAGCATTCAAATACATATGTTTAATATTCTCTTGTAAAATGAGCTAAAGCTAGCATTTTATTAAATGCATAATAGTGGAAGAGAAAATATCAACAAATATTTACTTCTGTTTAGGGTTATGAAAACCAGTAATAACATTTGTATTCTATTAAAAAATATTTGCATTAGTCATGAAAAATTTATGTCCAAAATGGTACACCCACTTTGGAAAATAGTTTTATGTTTTCACAAAAAGGCAAACACATATGATACAACCCAGAAATCTCACTCCCAGGTTTATATTAAAAAAAAAAAGAAAATACATGTCCACATAATAATTAAACAAATGTTTTGAGAAGTTTTATTCATAATACCCAAACCTAAAAATTATCAAAATCCTCATTAATTTTGAATGAATAATGTAGGGTATACCTAGACAATGGAATAGATCACACTTATTAATAAAAAGGAGCAAACTAGTTATTCATGCAAAAACATGCATGATTCTCAAAAGGATATTGCTAAGATAAAGAAACAGGAGATAAAGGAACACATACTTAATCTTTCCATATATATGATTTTAGAAAGGAGAAACAATTATGACAGAAATCAGATCTATGATTTTCAGGGACTAGGAATAAGGAGGGAGGAGTTGAATACAAAGGGGCATACATAAGTGAACTGTTAACACACTATTTTATATCTTAATTGTTTAGGTAGTTTCATAAATATATACATTTGTCAAAAATCATTGACTTATAAATTAAAATCAATGAATTACACTACATTTCAATTACACCACAAAAAAGCTGATTTCATAAAAAACCAACTTGGCGAATTCTGAAATCAATACTACATGTATGCTAATAATCCTAACATAGTCATATCCTTAGTGACATTGTAAGGTATGCAAAAGTATGTCTTGTTTAATTTTAGCACCTCGGGGAAGTGTCTATTAACACTACCTATGTTTAATTAAAAAATGAAAACTTTATGTGTGTTGTGCAAGGACAAGTTTCCTAAATCTGATCTACATATCTTTAAAGGCAAATCTTTAAAAAATGCCCCTAATATTGTGGTTAAGAACTTTTTAAAAATTACCCAGCTGCAGGTAATCTTTGAAGTGAAATGAGTCTTGGTATATCATGGTGAAATCTTTCCAATCTTGGATATATCCATGTCACACATCTGTCCAATTATGAATAAAACTTTATAGAAAATTTCATAATGACTGAAATGTGGTTATATTGTTTTAACTGATATTTGCCATTTATTAGGCTAATTGACCCAAAAGCTGTATCTATGGTGAATGATGAGTAATATCTAGATAACTATTAAATAATGTATTAACTTATGATATTTAAGTTATGTGTATAAGAATATTTGGTAAGAAATAATGAAAAATAATGAGTTTTTAAAGAATATTTATGTTAGAATTCAGAACATCAAATTTAATTAAAAAGAATTCACATTTTGCCAAATACACATGTAATTTAATATCTGTAGTATTCAGAGGAAAAACATGATTATGCCTTATTTTATTTTTTATTTAATTTATTGGGGAAATCTTGGTTAGTAAAATTATCCAGGTTTCAGATGACCAAGTGTATAATATATCACCTTTATATTGTATTGTGTGTTCCCCACCCCAAGTCGTCTCCTTCTATCACCATATATCTCCCCGTTACCCTCTTCTACATACCCCCTTTCCCTCTTATAATCACCATACTGTTTTCTGTGTCTATGAGTTGTTTCTCTTTGTTTAATTCCTTCATTTTTTTCAACCACTCCCAACCTCCTTCACCTCTGACAATTGTCAGTCTGTTCTCTGTATATATGAGTCTGTTTCTATTTTGTTTGTTAGTTATTTATAATACACAAGATTTGGAAGCAGCCAAAGCACCCATCAGTAGATGACTGGATAAAGTAGTTGTGGTACATTTATGCAATGAAATGCTACTCAGCCATTAAGAAAAGGCAATATTACCTTTTGTGACAGTATGGATGGACCTGGAGAGTATTATACTAAGTGAAATAAGCCTGTCTGAAAAAGACAAATACGATACTATCTCACTTATATGTTGAATCTAATGAATAAGGTTATGCCTTATTTGAAATGTATATACAAATTACTATTTAACTTCTCTAGAGAAGGAAGTATTAAATAAAAAACTAATGTTTCTTTAGTGCCTATTATGTGCCAGCTGTTTATGGTTCTAGTCATTCATTTATTCATTCATCAAGTAAATCTATTCTGAGGTCTTAGCAATTACTAGAGACTATGATGGATGCTGGAGCTTCAATGACCAAGATAGACTTTTTGACTTCTAGCCCAAGAGAGTAGACTGAACATTTGCTTAACCATTTATGTCAGGAATAGAAAGGCTGCTAGATATCACCTTATATCCCATCATTCCTTTAATTATTGAGGGTACATTATTGTGGAAAACCAGGTATACATTTGCCA